>JAPYZD010001281.1:0-34910 GCA_030522725.1 Ichneumoninae sp. B BG-2022a
CACAAACAATCTTTTCAGCACCTTTTATATGCTAGAATTTTTTCTCATCGAGAAGTGTTTGTAATCTTTGTCTTTTTTCTCTCGAACTTAGGCGGCGTCAGGCATTGTGCTAGTACTACCTTAATTGAACGCGCTTGATGACTGAGGACTAATCGAAGTTCGATAAAAAAAAAAAATTGGCAGTTTTTGACGCAACTCGCAATTAGCAGCGGAGAAGTCGCGTGGACACGGGACGGCGAGAGATTCCAAAAATTTGTCCATCGTTTACGAACGAGGCCAGTGCGTCGGGTATTTGTGCTGATAAGGATGGACGCACTCTTGTAGTGAGTTTTTTTACCACGGCGAGAGCGACTACACGACTTCGATATTAAGTAATGTTTGTGCTCTCGAGAGAAGACCGTCGTTATCTCTCTCGCGTTCGTCGAGCAAATAATATGTAGCGAGGAGCCCCGAGGGCGAGGGACGACGGCGGGATCCTGTTTGCTCTAGTTTACTTTCAACCTATAACGACCGCGCTCGTTAACGCCCACTTTTCGTGCCTCGCTGCATTCCTCTTTTTCCATCTTCCTCCTCTCGTTCTTCAGATGCGATGCACGACGAAATTTTACCCAACCGTCTAATTTCCTTAAATTTCCGTTTCATCAGACTGGAAGACGGACGGGGGTTCAATGCGCCAACTGCAAGACCAGCAATACAACCCTCTGGCGAAGGAACAACAACGGCGAACCCGTTTGCAACGCGTGCGGACTTTACTTCAAACTTCACAACGTGAGTATTACATATTTTCATCCTTTACGTGATTGCAGATCGTTATCGCGGCTAATTAAATAAGTGTCGAAAGGCGAAGAGTGGAAAAAATGGAATAAGGAAAAAATTGGTATTATCGGGAAGAAACTATTCTGTGAAATTGGTTCGAGTTTTTTTAGAATAAATAGTGTAACTAGGATGAACGGACGGTGAAACGGCAAAGGAACGGAGGAAACGGGTTAAAACAAATGCAGTAAATGCCGCAATAAAAGTTGAACAGGCGAATAGTGGAAAAAACGGAATAAGGCAAAAATTTCGATAACCACGAAGAAATTATTCTGTGAAATTCGTTCGAGTTTTTTTTAGAATAAGTACGGTAACTAGGATGGTCGGACGGTGAAACGGCAAAGGAATGGAGGAAACGGGTTAAAACAAATGCAGTAAATGCGGCAATAAAAATCGAACAGGAGAATAGTGGAAAAAACGGAATACGGCAAAAATGTCGATATTCACGAAGAAACTATTCTGTGAAATTCGTTCGAGTTTTTTTAGAATAAGTAAGGTAACTAGGATGATCGGACGGTGAAACGGCAAAGGAATGGAGGAAACAGGTTAAAACAAATGCAGTAAATGCGGCAATAAGAGTCGAAGAGGCGAATAGTGGAAAAAACGGCTATAATCACGAAAAATCTATCGTGTGACATTCGTTCGAGTTTTTAAAAATAAATAATGTAACTAGGATGAATGGACGGTTAAACGGCAAAGGAACGTAGGAAACGGGTTAAAACAAATGCAGTAAATGCGACAATAAGAGTCGAAGAGGCGAATAGTAGAAAAAACGGAATAAGGCAGAAAACGGCTATAATCACGAAGAAACTATTCCGTGAAATTCGTTCGAGTTTTTTAGAACAAATAATGTAACTAGGATGAACGGACGGTGAAACGGCAAAGGAACGTAGGAAACGGGTTAAAACAAATGCAGTAAATGCGGCAAACAAGGGTCGTTGCGCCGGAGTGCGACGACCAAAGTCGCTGGCGGTGTGCGCAGGTGACAGTTATATGGTACGGTCTTCGTGTGTTTCATTCTCGGAAAGTTTAGTGCCTCTTCTCTCGACTTCTTCGCAGCGTTCTCCGGGCGAAGTACCAACGGCCCGACGAACGTGGAGCAAACAATCGGGCTCTCTCATTCTCCTTTCTTGCTTCCCGTGGCGGCGCGAAATCCGGAAGCTCGTTCGCGCGCGCTATTGAAAATTCGGAGAACATTTTCATACTTTAATACTTCCGCAATGGACGGCGCATGAGAATGAGATTGGATATCTCGATACTTACTTCGGAGCGTTTGAAATTTTGCGCTTTATGCATTTTTTTTTATAGACATGTATATAGGGGAGAGCGGGGCAAAACGGGATTGTGAGATAAAACGCAATTCTCCAATAATGGTGGCGATGGTAGTACGTGGGGCAAAACGGGTTTAAAAATCTGGATGTATCGGTAGGACAAAATTGGGCATCCAAAAATGATTGGAAAATTGAGTTTTGCTCTCACAGTCCCGGTTTGCCCCGCTGTGCCATTTTGCCCCGGTCTCTCCTATGCAATTTTTGCAATTTTTCAGTTTGGAACATTTTTTAAAACTCTTACATAAAAAATTCACGAATTAGAACTTGGTCGGTTTGGAACGAAAAGAAAGTCAAGACAGCTTCTATCTGATTGAACTGCAATCTTATCCTCGGCCTTGTTTAATAACATCGTGGACACGTGCGCCACATCGTCAGAACTCATGTGCACCTCGCATTCAGCTCGAGCCAAGTCGCGGGGAAAGAATTTCGTTGGGCTCAACTATGAGGAACTTGGTACGAGGCGACTGATTCGCCTTGTACGGAGATGTGACTGTTGCCGTAGGGTAAAAGTGGGGAATATGGCCCAGTCCATATATCATAATATTTATTTATTCGTTTATTATTCAAACGGGACAAGCCCTTTTTACATATTCTAGAATTTACATGCTCGTATATGTACTGGAGAGTGGGGCAAAACGGGATTATGAGACAAAACGCAATTTCCGTAAGGCAAAACGTGGTTGAATATCCGGATGTATCGTTGGGACAAAATTGGGCATCCAAGAATCATTGGAAAATTAAGTTTTACCCTCACCGTCCCGTTTTGCCCCACTGTCCCATTTTGCCCCGCTCTCCCCTAACACCCTGACATACAACTAGAAATCTCATTTATAACTAACAAACTGGCGAACTCTAAGTGTTTCTAAACGCAACACGTAAGGAACAATTCGATACATCCGAATTTTCAAAGCCGTTTTCCCCCACGACCATCGCCACCATCCAAAAGTTATTGGAAAATTGCGAAATTGTCTCATTATCCCATTTTGTCCCGCTGTGCCATTTTGCCCCGCTCTCCCCTATTGCTTATTGATTGTTGTTCACAAATCATTGATTGACGTGCTAATTAGGGTGAGCCATATTACCCACTTTTACCATATAACCTGGTAGGCTATATCGCCCCGAATTACTCCGATGACTGATCAGTCCTTTAATAGAAGAATATCTTCTCAAAGAATTGATACGACAAGTGTTAAAAGTTACTCCGCAAATATTTTTCTTCGTGTTTTAACTTCAATCGAGGCTCGTCTGCTCTTTCTTGCATTTTTTTGCGCACAAAAATTTCACGCTCGAATTGATGGTAGAAAAATTGGAAAAAAGGCAGAAGCGATACGATCAAGCGAAGCAATAAATCAACTTTGTGTCAGAGGAATCGGGTAAATCCCCTCTGTACACCCGAGAAAAATTTTGCTCCTCCTTCGTCGTCTCTTCCGTTGCGGCCGTGCGCGGCTCCGAGCGATCGTTCTCGATCGATATTAATCTCGGGACGTGCACGGGGCTGTAGTCATTGCCGAGCTTATCTCGTCATCGTTTCTGTCCGGCCGATCGACGATTCCGATAAGGGGAGCGTCGGAGGCAGAAGCCGACCGAGTTTCGTGTACGGGCATTATTATATATATATTTTTTAGACAATTGGACGATATATATAGAAACGATTCGTCGCGAGAGATGCGGAGATTATCGTGTCATCTTGATCTGATGCGAATGACGAAAAGGTTTAATTAAAAAAATAAAATAAAGGAGAATAAATTCGCGAAACTAGACGACTGCGTGTGCGTCTTCGCGTCAAGGTTCGTTTCTGCGAAGGCCATGAAGGATCATTATCGGATCATTCGTTTCTCGCCTGCTATATTTATATAAATATATATATATATATATATATATATATATATATATACACACAATGCCCGTAGCACAAAAAGTATTCGACTACCTACCTACCTACTTTTGTGGTTGTTTTACGTAGAAATCTAGTTTTTGATTTATAAGTTTTTTTTATGATTTATTTAGCCATTCTTGCCTTTAATGGGTTTAGATGTAAAATACGTTTTACATGTAGGGTAGAGCGGGGCAAAATGGGGCAACGGGGCGAAACGGGGTTTTTGGGAAAAACTAAATTTTCCAATGATTTTTGGGTGCCCGAATTCACCCTATCGGATACATCAGGCTTTTCTGCCCCGTTTTGCTGCCTTGTCCGATCTAAAAATTATTGGAAAATTTAGTTTTGCTCGAAAACCCCGTTTTGCCCCGCTCTACGTTAGAACGTGCAAGCTTTGGCTTTGTTGGTGATTAGATTTTGAGTTAATGTCTATAAATTCATTTATTTATGTGTATAATACACGAGACGAACTGTTTGTAGAGAATTTATACAAATGTTGGTATAAATACATAATGAGCGAAGGTTTAGAATTCAATATGACGCAAGATAAAAAAAAATGTATTAAAAAGAAAATAATGTTCGTAAAATTCCGGCGAGATGTGAGTATTTTTTTATATGTATATTTTTTTGTCGAATCCGCAGGTAAACAGGCCGATGAGTATGAAGAAGGAGGGAATACAGACGAGAAAGAGGAAACCGAAGAATCACTCGGGAATGGATGGAGGCCTGGCTGGACCCAGTGGAATCCACAAGAACGAGATCAAATCCAATCTACTCGGTGAGTTTTTGGTGAGACAATCGTATAACATCCCGCATGAATAAAAAAAAATACAAAATCGTCAGCTTTCTTCATATTCCGAAATTCGCACGATCGATCGATCGGACAAAAACTAACTAACTTCCTCTTCTGCGCGCTCCCCCGACGACATGGATTCGTCAAATTCCATAAAAACATTCCGGACTCGTTCTACCGAGAAAAATCGGCAGCGCCATCAACCAATGATGGTTTTATCGGACTCTCCCGATATAAAAATAAAATATTGAAAAAATTATATTGACAGTATTGATATATAAATATAGTTATTGGGATACGTTGGCATATTTTTTTATTCGATCGCATTGATAAATTTTACAATATCTTTTGCCCAACGATCAACCGGGGAAAATTGCCAAATCGATTAATTGCGAATTAATTGGTTATCCGGAATTTTTCAAGTCGGTTTAGCAGCGTGCGATTATCGATTTCAATGGTCGACGCATCATGGCTGACTGAAAACTGTGCGATCGAACGGCGGCGGTCGCGGGGGCTGATCGGAAGGTGCTGCACGGAACAGCCCGGTGGAGGAGCACACGATGTGTACGAACTATATCGTAGTGTACGTCGAGTTTGCGTCCCGCGCGCTATCATTGGTCAGACTACTCGGTGTCACTGATAACGATAAGCACTTTTACCTCGATGGGGTGAACTCACCGGCGATGAAATGCACACATAGATAGTTGTAACTATTATCACACGTGTCACGTCTTGCCGATCGGAATACTCTGCAGTGCATCCTCTAAATCGAGCCTGTGGTTAACGATTTTTTTTTCTCATTTTTCTTCGCTTCTCGCGATTTACACTGACGCAAATTCTCACGATGGTCGATTCGGTTTCTTTACTCACGAAATTCGTATTTTCATCGGGAAATGAAAAGATGATGTCTGTACACCCAGAAAAATCATTTATTTGACGGGTAAATCAATATTTATTTCATCAAAACCAATATTTATTTCATTAAAATCAATATTTGTTTCATCAAAATCAATATTTATTTCATTAAAATCAATATTTGTTTAAGCCAAATAAATATTGATTTGCGGGCGCCCCTCAAATAAATTATTTTTCTGTGTGTGTATTGTGTAAATTTTAAAATTATTGTCTCAATTAAAAAGTCGAAGGAGGCTATCGATCGGGGTTCAAAGTCACACACCGAAGATCTTTTCGATCGATAAAAATTCGATAAGGCAGTCTCGGACGCTTCGCTCGCGTGTGCCGGCGCGCACGGGAATTCCACCGCGGTTTTTTATTTTCTCCACCTTCGTATTTACGAGAAATCGGTCTATATAGTACACAGTCGTTTCGTGTTTTTTTGTTTTTTTTTCATTCTCATTGTTTGTTCGTCCGGTATGTTTCCATCGCGAATCATGAGACTTCATAGATCTTTCAACGATTGCTTCGCACTGTACCAATTACGTTGTTTTGATGAATTGCAGTGGACACGAAGCTGCAGTTGAACATGTTCACGAGCGGGGGTGGGAGTGACGGGGGCGAAGAACAGCATTATCTAGGTCCAATGACCACCGCGCAATTAGGACACGCGCACTCTCCCCTTGCGTTGCCCTCCGCCGCCGTTCTTAATCGACAGACAACCCTTACGTAAGTCATCGAAGGCTTTCATTCACCTATTTTATGCAAAGCCTCTATAATATTTTTTTTTTTTTTTTTTTTTTTTTTCAGTAAAAGTTAAAAATTATTTCGCGCCTTCTTTAAACCATCGTTATAAGCTAAGCGGCCCAGTTTCCGTCATCTTTTGGGCAGTGAAAACGGTTTTTCATTATTTATACACGGGTTGTATTGGCGGTTCGAAGACAGAATTGTTTTAATGTATGCATCGAAGCCTTCTGAATGCGATTGAGCTATTGTTGAAGTGAATTCACTAAGATCTAATTATTAAATTATCGTTTTAATAGCGCCTTTTTACTGCCGGGATTTCCGTGACGTTTAAGACCTCATGTTCAGTTTATGTCACCTCGCGTACCCAGTTTCCGTCACTCGTGACGAAGTACGCTGTAAAAAAACATTTTTATTTGATGTATCAGACTCGAAGTTTTCATGCAAAAACTGGTACACTTTAATGTGCAATTGAATTTACAATTTAATGTACAATTTTTATGAATTACTAATATACTTTTTCATTGAAATTAAAGTACTTTTATAGTAAAGTGAAAGTAAATTATTAAAAATAAAGAATTTCCAATGTTTTAAATATATTGAACATTAATTTTTCATCACAATTGTACCTGAAATTGAAAATAAATCGTTAAATGAAAAATCTTATAAAAATATACCTGTGGCGGCAATGATCAAGAGTAAAATCCGTTCTTCAACATATCGTCAATTTTTATTTCTATTAAACGAAAACTGTATTTTTTATTAGTATAAATGCTATGACTGTCACTAAGGAAGTGATAGAAACTGGGGCGTTTACCTTACATGCGTTTGGAAAAAATATCCAATTCTTCCAAGTCTTTCGCTCCTAAGGGGACACATTGGTTCAACATTCTGTCACATTTCCCCATCGCCTTTAGTTCCTGAGCAATTGTTCGCCAACCTACATTTTTCGAGCGGTTTCGAAATTTTGAGGACAAGTTTTTCCCTTTTCCTTTATTTTCAATTACGATAGATGTGGAATTTTTAAAAATGATTTGTATTTTTTTCAGCGTGCCCCCATTAGAGCCGATAACCAGTAGATCAGGTTCGGATCCGGCTACGGTCATCACTTCGACCACAGCCGCCCACACCGACCGATCGTGAGGGAAAAACTCGGAGGTAGTTTTATCCTACGAACTGGCGGCTTCTCATGAAACGTGGGACAGTTACCGACAGCCGTCCTACACGCCGGCTGCCATTTACCTTACCGACGTTCGCGAGAAGGCCGGAAATCGCAAGCAGTGACTGAAGCTACCTGCCCTCTATTTTAAACAGAGGCGACTTCACGTGATGCGTAAAGCAAATTCGATATGCAAGCCGAGTAGGAAAACTCTGCTCCAAAAAAAAGATAAATGCAAAAAAGACAGTAAAATCGTGGATACAAATGTCAACTATTTCCTATTGGTTCGAAAATATTTTCACACCGATTTTATTGAGCGTAAAACGCGGTGTAAATGTTTTTGTTAATGCGTTTTTAAATTTAATTTGGAACAAAACCTTGAAATGCTAATTTTGGCCATCAAATTGTTTAAGAACATGAAAAAATGTGGGATCTATCATTTTTTAAATTCTGTTTTGATTAATCGCTGTTTGAAGCCCATCCAATACGAAGCTTAAGCACGATTAAAAAAATAGTTAATTCCGCACATTTTCGATCATCCTCATTTGTTTAATGGATCACGAGTACGATCTCCAACACTTATTCAAGCGCAGCTACTTTATTATTTTTCTTCTTTTTTTTGTAAATAGATTTTATACCACGTTGTCCAAAGATTTATGTGTTTAGGATGTACACACGGTTTTTTACCCCAAAGAGTAATATATTTGTACGTAAGTTTTTTTTTCGTAGATACTCGCTTCATATATAGAGTTTATTGCGTAAAAACAAGCAAAAAGAAAAACTGAAAGATGAATGTTTACGATCGATGTATCATCGAGCGAGTGAAGAATCAAGTGGTTTATATTGATTAATTAGTCGATTAATTAATATTAATAAATATTAGTGCGCGTGTTGTACGATGTGGTGTGAATAGAAATTTGTCGTTTCGTTTGTAAACTCCGTCAAGCATTCGCTTGCTCGATCGAATGCAATTTACATTAGACACACACATATTTATACATATATATATATATATATATATATACGTGGCATTTTTATTATGTAATAAGAGATCGCAGCATAAATAATTTAGGACAATTGATAATTAATAATAAATAAATTATACGCGTACACATTATTCGCACCTCGATTTTCTTTATTAAACGCATGTTTATTAATCGATCTATACAACGGGAAATAACGATCGCGAACAATTATCATTAATATGGAAGAGATACCGCGATGAATTGTAAATAAAAAATCACTTATCGCTCGTCTAGCATCGATTTCATTATATCGATCGAGTCTCGGACTTCGCGGACTTGATTGTTCAATAGAACATTATTTATTTCGATTGTCACGCATCGACGGCTGCGCGAGGTTCCGCGAGCTGTGCAAAACGCTGAGTAAGTGCGCCGCATAATCGCGGATACCCCGTCGCGTCGTCAATGTATAATAATTGATTCTGGTTGGTAATCAGAAAAATGAGGAAAACTGCTGCCAGATATGGGGCAAGCGATAGCTACGAAGATGTCAATCACTGTCACACTAATGTTTCCCAATAACGTTTTCACCGGTTTATCTAGGCTTCCGATTGAGACTTGCAGGCAAGAAAAAAAAATGTTTGAGACATGAAAATTGGAGGATTTAAAAATAATCGGTAACTTTGCTGGTTGACATTCTAATTGATATAATTTAGCGATAAATTGACGGAATCGGCTATAGCCACACAATGCATCGATGTCAGTGTACTTTCACATATACCCAGAAATGATGAATATCATGAAAATTCAAAGATTTTCAAACAATCGGTAACGTAACCGATTGACATTCTAATTAAGGTAGCTACTGCACGGAACACTAGTCAAACGAGCGCTCAGTTTTCACAACAGTTTATCCAAAATGTTGTGCATTTATTAACAGTAACGGAAGCCCATTTATATTACTGTACGGATCCTCAATCATGGTAACTACTGATAACGATGTTTTTGCAAATACAAAAACTGATAAATGCAAATTTCCATGACGCTCATTTTGTTTCGTGAATATTCCTCTACGAATTCACCAAATAGATTTTTTAAATAGTTTTGACCTTTAAAAATGACAGAAGTTTAATTATGAGGAAAAAAATCTACGTTTAAACAATGAGCCGTATTCGTCAAACGGTCAACTTACAAGAAATCTACTTGGGGAATTCGTAGAGCAATTGGAGAAACAAAATGAGCCGTGGCCATTAAAATCGGTTAGAATATACGGATTTTACTTTGAAAAAAAAACCTAACAAAAACGTACTATTATGAAAATTTGCATTTACCACTTGTTCCTGAAAGACCATCGTGTTTAATATTTCTCGTGGTTGAGGACAGATGCAACAATACAAATCAACCTCCTTGACTGGAACTAAATGCATACAATTTTTGATAAACAACAGTACAAAATTTTGCACCAGCTACCTTAACTTAATTTTTAATTATGTTAAGCTACCTTAACATAATTTCCTCATAAATGAACGGAGCCGACTATCGCCACACAATGCATTCGAACCAATCGACGTCCAAACCCATCCAAAAACGACGAATATCGTTGGTATGTCTGGAGTGCGATACGGCAATCAACGGTAAGAAGACTTCGTGACCCCCTGTGCAGGAAGGGTGAAAACACTGGCTCAATGCCTGCAACGGTAGCTCAAGAAGGGCACGCGAGAACGAGGGGAGAAAAAAAATGTAAGAAAGTGAAATTGAAGAAACACGAGGTAAAACGAGACGGGAGTAATACGAACGAAATGGAGCGAGCGGAAAGGAGCCAGGTAAAATAAAGACGGATGCGTATGCGCGCCTTAGGACGAAGTGGAAAGAAAGCAGAACGGAGCGAGGGTGAGCGAGGAAGGGAGGAGAGTCCATCAGGCTAAAGAGTGGCTATCGTGCCGGCCCCGAGCCCGCTAAGGGCTATTCCATGTTAGCCGCTCGTCCCGCGCGCTCATTTTTTTATATCTCTTTTTCTCGACTTGGAGCCAGTTTCCTTTTTTTCCTTTCTTTTTTTTGGTCTTTGGCTCTCAGCGACGGCGCGAGCGGCGTGGCGCCGCCCTCCGTTCTCGCCGCCGCCCTCTCCAGCGTCTACCCCGGTGTAACGCACCTCGCCTTGACGCTCCGCCGGGGCCACCGATGGGAATCCGGGCGGGGTCCTCCGCATCGGCGATCCGAGGTTTTCGTTAATTTATTCCCAATGCCCCCTTCGCGGCCTCTCCGTATAACTTATCGCGGCGGGATAGTCCGATGTGCCGAGCAAATTAATCATAGAAACTTAAAAAAAATAGACGGGTAAGATTATACTTAAAAAATAGACGGGCAAATCATAGAAACTTAAAAAAAATAACGGGGTAAGAAATCCGGACGGCCGGAGATTATTCGCTGAGGATATTTCTGAAACGTCGCTCGATCGTGTGTTCCGCTAGCGAGACAAAGAAGGATGGATCGGGATTACCGAAGATCGATACTGGATAAGCCGCCGATCGCTGGGCACGCGCTGAGGACGGAGACTGGCTGGGACATCGCCAGTTGACCGATACACGCCTGACAGTGCTATCAAAATCCCGGGATCCATTATCCGATCGTTATCGAGAGAGTCGTCTACACAGTCAATACCAAATGCGTTTTGTTTACAATTTTGATACACCAACCAGCGTCGCGTCGGGCCCTGACAATGCTCCGATGTAACGCTCTTAAATTGCTGCTAAGGAGTTCATGGTAATTCCTTAAGGGATGTTGATAATGTCGCTCTGACGGGGCGATATAGTTTCCATAAGTTCACAGTATCTCCCTTTTACGACTAAATGAGCTTACTTGTGCTATCGCGAGAAATTCGTAGAATTCACGTTGACGCTTCTTCGTCATTCTGATCGGCCGTCACGTTCTCTAAATTCGATATGTATTGATTCTGTTCTGTTCTGTTGGAGGGTTCACTCGTTGTTCTAAGGGGGCAATATCGTTTCCAAAGTTTACAGTAGTTCCCTTTTACGAGTAGGGGAGAGCGTTTTTGGGCAAAACTAAATTTTCCAATCAAGGTGGCAAAACTGGGCAGAAAAGCCTGATGTATTCGATAGGGCGAATTCGGGCATCCAAAAATGATTGGAAAATAACGTTTTGCCCAAAAACCCCGTTTTGCCCCGTTGCCCCATTTTGCCCCGCTCTACCCCACATGCATTTTTTCCCTGACTTCTCTGACATAACGACATTATTTGCGAGCAATACGGGCGGAAAATCACCTATTATTTACCAATTATCATTATTAACATGTGCGCATGCGCAGGTTACACGGTACTCTTTCATTACTTTCTAGGGAGTAATACTGCTCATCACTTCCGTCGGAAGTCCTATTAACTAAAGGGAAATAACGGTCATTGGCAAATCTGACGACTTTGCGACGCAAGAAATGTGGTTATTTTAACGAAGTCGGAAAAAGTATCGTATGCTGCGCGGGAGAAAGTGGATTTTTCACCTCGGGTGATTTCTGCCCTCGCTTCACAGCAAACTTCACACACGACGAAAGTCGTGCACTTTTCTCCCTTGTACCATAATATACAATTTCTCGTCCTATGTCGCAAAGTTCCTATAACTGACTGACTGATGGCTTTTTTCGTAATTCTGATTGGCCGTCGCAGTCTCTCAATTCGATACGTATCGATTCTGTTCGAGGGTTCTCTCGTTGTTCCGGGGCGGCGATATAAATTCCAAAGTTCACAGTAGCTCCCTTTTACGAGTAAACGAGTTCACTTATCCTATCTCGCAAAGTTCATATAACCGACGATGCAGTCGCTTTTCCATCATTCTGATTGGCCTCGCCTTTTCTCAATGCGATATGTATCTCGATATGTTTTTCAATGCTTTAACGGCGATAGAAAAAAAATTCTCAGTTCCGGTATTGGTGCGCCAACTTGGAGGATAATGCAGGGGTGATCACTTTTTTGAGGAAGGCGTACGAAAATATTCTGTAAAAACTGAATTACTTAACCGTTCTTAAAGTAGTAAAGAAGCGACATGATTAGGCCTACCAAATATGATTACTGAGTCTTTTTAAGGAACAACTAATCCTCCGCTGCTCATACAAGGACCGTCTCACTCATAGTGTCCTGGTCGGTTGGGAAAGAAAAGCTCACGATCTAGGTACAAACATAATCCACCTTATAATAATTTGCCTACATCAGAAATCTTCTCGATGGCCGACAACGCTAATCCTGTCCACGATTTTCTACAAAAATTTGCCACAAACCGCTCAACCCATTCCATTAACCCAACGAAGCGTCTCACCTTTTTGGTCCCAACGTAACCAGCAGCAAGCTTTCGGATCGTTTGATTTACGGACGTAGCGGTTCTCTATGACCACCATAATAGGCCGAACTTTGAGTGAGGATAAAGGAACGGTAGGTGGAAAAGTTTCAGGAGGCGCCGCGACGGGCTGCGAAGACCTCGCGCCGCTATCTCGCCGAGGCTTCGAGAGTGGTCCAGCTTCTCTTTCCATTCGTGTGTTGCCTTTCGCTCACGCTCGGCGTTTCGCTTCGCCGACTGCATTCTTCGACTATCGAGTTCCCTTTAGCCTCGCTAGATTCTAGGCTTCTCCCGATCGCTCGGAGATTCATCGCGGGAGGTGCGCACCTCGATTTCGTCCCCCCCATCGTCCTTGCGGTAGCCGACCGGCGCGGAGAATCTCACGATATCGCAGCCTCGCTCCCGCAAGTAGCGCCGCGAATTCTGTAACTCGCGTTACATCGCTGAAACTCCGGCAGCGCGTAATCACCGGTGCGCGCAATGCGAGCAGTCCGAGCCATAGCCAGCAATCTACCTGAGTTACACATACACTAATTTCGATGTTACGCGCGCCGATGGTCTGTTTGTTATTCCCCGCGGGCCGATTATACGGCTGACTTCGATGCTTGATTACAGCCCAGATAGCGCATGCGCTAGCGTACACACGCGTGCATGCGCACGCGTTTGTACGCGTTGCAGCGTTTTGCAGGACGTGTGTGTTCCGATGTTCGCCTACATGGATTATGGCCGCGTAGCCAACTTTTGCGTTTCAAACTGCGAGGAAGCTTCGGGATAACAAGTGTTATCGTACACGGGAGGTGTCCGGAGAAAATCGTACCGCGATAGGCCTACAGCGACTCTTTTGGTTCTTCTGTCCTTATTTGACGGTGATTGGAAAAATAAAGAATCATCTCAGGAGGTCTTTGGTCTATTGGTAATTCATTTTTTTTTTTACTTTACCTCACTGAGAAAAAATTGCCTAGTAAAAACAGTGATGCTGACTTTTTAATATTAACGATTGTTCACAAGGAAAACTATGCATTTTGTAGTTCGGGCAATGACAAAAACTCACGGTTGCAACTATGATTGTAGTTTTACCATTTGAATATATAGTATCAGAAACTACCTATATAGACTTACCCCTGGAAACTATTCGTTATGGTAGTAAACACTATCCTTTTTCTCGGTGCAGCGCTAAAAATATAATTTTTATTTTGTTTATTGTAAGGCTTGGATCAATTTTCCCATGGCTACTGAGAACGTTTCGATGAAACGTTTTCAAACGCTCGGGGGCTTTATGAAAATCCGAAGCCATTATCGACAGACGATCGATGGATTTAATAGACATCGGGTTGGCCTTATCGGCGGCAACGCGGTGTGTACATTCTGATGCTCACTTATAAGGATTATCATCGGGTAGGTAATTTTTGCGTTTGAAACTGCGAGGAAGCTGTGGGATAACAAGTGTTATCGTACACGGGAGGTGTCCAACGAAAATGGTCAGGCGATAGGTTTACCACGACTCTTTTGATTCTCCTTTCCTTATATGAACGTTATTACAACAATAAAAAATCATCCCGGCCGGCCGACTTGTCTTTGGACTGTTGATAATAATTTTTTTTTTTTACTTTACGTTATTGTAAGGTTTGGACCAATTTTCTGTTAAGTTCGGACGAAAGTGTTTCGATAAAAATTTCGCCACTCATTTGGCGATCCTCATTGTTGATGGACCATCGATGGATTTAATGGGCATCGGGTTGACATTATCCGCGACAGGGACATTATACGCACACGTCAACCTCGCGATGAACTATCTTGCAAAAATAGACATTTTTTGTCGGTTTTGTTTACTGCAAGGCTTGGACCAATTTTCCCATGGCCAATGTTGAAAACGTTCCGATGTAAGTTGTGTTAATGTATGGGTTTTGGCATTGTGTCAATTTATGGATTTTACGGATTTTGATTACTCATTTCGCGATCCTCATTATTGATCTTTCTAAAACCCGAACCGGGCGTCGTGCCAATTTATCGATTTTACGGATTTTACAGCTCATTTCGCGATCATCATTGTTGATAGACTATCGATGAGTTTGATCGACCTTATCCGCGACCGGGATATTATACGTACGACTCAACCTCGCGATGAACTATCTTGCAAAAATAGACATTTTTTGTCGGTTTTGTTTACTGCAGGGCTTGGACCAATTTTCCCATGGGCAATGTTGAAAACGTTTCGATGTAAGTTGTGTTAATTTATGGATTTTGGCATTTTGTCAATTTATGGATTTTACGAATTTTGATTACTCATTTCCTGATCCTCATTATTGATCTTTCTAAAACTCGAATTGGCGTTGTGCCAATTTATCGATTTTACGGATTTTGCAGCTCATTTCGCGATCATCATTATTGATAGACGATCGATGAGTTTGATCGACCTTATCCGCGACCGGGACATTGTACGTACGCCTCAACCTCGCGATGCAACCATGTTGCAAGGGAGAGTATGTCGAGCGACCGGTAACCCCAGACGGCGCCAACATTCTGCCCCCGAAAAAGCATCTTGTAGTTCGGAGATTCCACGGGTCCGGTCGCGCGAGGATTGTAGCACCCCGTAGACGCCGCCGTTGCCGCCGTCGAGTGAGGCTCGTGTCTGGCCGCGTTCTCGCTATATACCTGTCAAGAGAAACACGCGTTACGCGGGCCTCCGGATGATAGGGCCGCTGTCCTCCGCTATAAGACGCGCGGATGAGCTCGGTGATAGCTCGGTAAAAGACGCCTCGGAGATCACACTCCGTACAAATAAATTCTACAGTAAACAAAGCCAAAAATCTCCCAATCTTGAGCCACATTGGCACAGTCGCAAGTGACAACGCGCCATTTAAAATTAAGCACAAGTTATCGCATCACACCTTGCAGTAAATGTAGATATAGTAAATAAGAGTAAGTTAAGAGTGTGTTAAGACTCGAATTAGGGTTAAGGACAAAATTAAAATATATTGGATTTCTTTTTAAATTTTTTTACCCCGTCCTTCAAGACTGGTTGGTAAAACAGTCGCAGATAACAAAAGTGCAATGTTAAACAAACTTGCTAGAAAGATTCGCCTTGGAATAGGTATAGCAAAAAAAAACATATAAGGAAAAATATTGTTAACAAAATTATCTTTCGTATCTGTATATGTGAAAAATAAAGAACTTTTAAAAACTAAAATCGTGATAGCTCGGTCTGTAACCAATGTCGCATAAGTTGACTCTCGGAACCAAATAGTGTGTGCATAAGAGTAGGTTGAAACACTTATTTGGTTTGGGGACAAGATAAAAGAATATTGCTTTCTTTGCAATTTGTTTACCCTGACCATTAACGATAACTGCTAAAACAGTTACAGATAACGAAAGTTAAACGTTAAATATAAACGTGCTAGTAAAGTTCGCCATAGGTTTAGCAAAGAACATACGACAATGAAAAAGATCGTTAACAAAATTATCGCCTGCATATATGAAAAATGAAGAACTTTTAAAAACGAAAATCGTGATAGCTCGGTCTGTAACCAATAGGGTAGAAGTGGTGAATATGGCCCACCTCGATTAACACGAAAGTCAATTATATATGGACCGGGCCATATTCCCCACTTTTATCCTATCGCATGTGCTGACTTTCGGATTCAAACAGTGCATAAATTCTGCGAATCAACTTCAATACCTCTTCACGTCGGCAATTTTTTTTTATTGAAACCAATTGAATTACTTGCAATTGACTTAAAGATAGCCGGAAGAAGAAAACGCGTTAAAGTCTGTTTTTACAATCGAAACAGCTATTCGGGCGCATCGTACGGCATTGACTTTTGGGGTTGTATCAAAAGTCCTTCATCCGTGGAGATGAACATATCCTGACTGCGTCTTCACCTGGTTTTGATGTAACTTTTATTTTCTGTTTCGCACATGAGAGGAGCAAGCTCGTAAAAGTTGTGTTTAGCCTCTCCAAAGAGCCACTCCGGATCTTATCAGATTGGCATGAGAGGTTCGTCCGAAAAACTTTGTTCCCTTGGCTGCAGCTGTAGCGAGCAAAACCGCGATCGAACCTCGCCCAACGTGCGATGTGAGGTGTGCGATCAAATGTAACGTCAATTTGTAATCGCAGTACAATCAATATGTAAAAAAGAAAGCGTGCAAAGTGATTTGCACAATTACTTCCTCGTGTTTACCTTTTTGTACATAACTTCCTCTATGATAAATTCCGTTGTTCCATTTTGGCTTCCTCGTCGAGGAAGCTATAATTAAAATACAATTTTCACAACATAATAATATATAAACCTATACACCGAAGGAAGAGACGCGACCACTCTACAAGTGTACAAAATTTCAACCTGCTATCTCAAGCCGTTTCCGAGTTATAGTCGTTCTAAGCGATGCACGCTGTTACATACATACATACATTCACACACACACACATATACATACACACATACATCCGGACGCCAGCTAAAAATCACATTTCTCGACGTTTTCGACCATTTTTTGTGTAAAATCTCGAAAAGAAATGTTTTTACGAAAACATAGCTTCCTCTATGAGGAAGCAAAATCATATAAAAACATAACATATACTTATAAGATAACATTACTGAATAAGATAATTTTGCATACACTGAGGAAAAGAAATTGATGGATTAACGATGGATCAACTAAGACGCGGTGTACAAAATTTCAACCCGCTATCTCAAGCCGTTTCCGAGCTATAGTCCTTCTAAGCGATGCACGCTTTCACACACATACATACACACACGCACACATACATCCGGACACCAGCTAAAAATCACATTTCTCGACGTTTTCGACCATTTTTAGTACGCTGACATTAAAATCTCGAAATTTTTTTTTCACGAAAACATAGCTTCCTCTATAAGGAAGCAAAATCATATAAAAAAACAAAAATCGAATCGAATTTCGATAAAATTTTGTTCGAGGCGCTAAAAACTTAAAAATCGAATGTATTTTTTGGATTTTCTAGTCGCTCTCGCTGATGCCAAGCTGAATATCGATTTGATTAGAGCTGCTTAAACCGATGGGACTTTGTCGGGGTATCGATGCTGGTCCTGCTGTTTTTTTCCTTTCTAGTAGCAGCAGAAGGGGTTCAGCGAGGCATGCAAATTTCTCGAATATCTGGTCCGACAAGAGCACACTGTACTGCGCTTCCAGCGCCAGAAACATCGGAGGGAGAACTGCAGAAGCCGAGCTCCCTTCTGCTGCCAGAGATTATTTCGGATCGATCGGTTATACCGGGTATTAAACCTATGGGAATGAGGAACAGAAGCGGAGCAGTTTTCGCGATTACTCCGATCGATCTGTTACGTGGAACAGCGACGGAAGCAACGATACGTCAGATTATTTCAACCCATTTGTTCTCAAGTAATATTCAAGTAAAAAACTTCAAATAATTAGTTTTTACGAAATATTCATATTATTGGAAAATTTGTTCACAACCCGTTGTTCAAATTTTACGGGTCGAAACGAAATTTTTACTCTAAAAAATTACTAACTCGTATAGATTATTTCGGATTATTTCACGATCCTAAACATATCTACACGACATTAAATTTCATCTTTGGCAAATCTCTGTCAATGCAGTGCCTTAGAAAGAAACAACATAAAATTCATTTGCAGAATTTTATTTTTTAAGGAAACTTTTCCGAGCGAAGTTTGTGCGATGCAAAGCACAGCCGTTATAAGTTGGTGAAATTTAGTCTCATTCACATGTCCTCAGAGCGATATTATTTCAATCCATTATTGTCTTATGTAATATTTAAATAAATTAAAATAATGAAAAAACAATTAGTACTGACGAGATATTAATTTTTGTGGAAAATGTTCCCAATCCGGTGTTCAAATTGTACGTTTTGTGAGGAACTTGTAACGCCAACAAAAGTACGAAAGGAGCTCGATAGAAATAGCTTTGGACTGTAGAGAAAAAAAATTGTGTGAAAGCAGTGTCGAAATTCTTAATTTGCATGTAATTTTTTCAATAATGCTAAATTGAGTTTACATTTTTCCTGCGCTCTTGATAAACAGATCTCCAATCGACATTTACGAGGACATAAATCTACTTGGAATTACGCCCAATCGCGCGATATACGCGATCTTTTAGGGTAAATCGTTTGAGGAAAAATCTTCACTGAAGTCCCATTTAGGAGGCTGGAATCATTGGAAGGGATTGTTTTTTTTTTTTGGTAAGTATGTAGGCCACGAGGCGCCAGTGACCGGAGTGCCGACGACTGCGACGACGGAGATGACATTCTGAACGAGATTCTTCGATCGCGCTAGAATCGGAGAGCACGCAACCGTCGGCACCTCTAAAATCCCTCTAGCTCGTCGTGGCGCCAGAGTGCGGTGGGCCTTATCAGTGAAGGCGAGCGGGGACGCGGCATAGAGGCCCGTTAGCCGCGAGGATTTTGAGTACACACCTATCGTTCTCCTCTGAGGAGACTGAAATAATGAAGAAACCCTAGAGACCTCCGAACGTTACGAAGCACTCGGGAGAGCCGAGTTCCGAGGTTTTTAATTTTCCCGGCGCGGCCGTCCACTAACTCACCGCGACTCCTGTAACTTCTAATGGATACGCAGACACACGTGAGGCATGGCTTGCAAGAAACGTACATGTAAAATTTAAGAGAACTTGAGAATATAAAAGTTTTCAACCGAACACCTTGTTAAACTGATCGCTACAATTATTACGTAAAAAATAGAAAATTGTAAACAATTTTTACATCAAGAATGTAAAATTGTAAAAAATTTTTACATCAGGAATGTAATGATGCAAATAATTTTTACATACAAAATTGTAACGATGGAAATAATTTTTACATACGAAATTGTAACAGTAAGTGAGGACATCTGGAAGTGATCCGAAATCCGTTTGAAATGGATAACATTACTGAATAAGATAATTTTGCATACACTGAGAAAAAGAAATTGATAGAGTAACGATGGATTAACTAAGACGCGGTGACATACATTCAAAGGCATTATTTGGTTGGTACAACAAAAATGTTTGTTTATATTAATGTATTTTGAATAAGCCGAAGCGAATACTTGTTCAACAAAACAACGTTTCAGTTCATGTACCCGCGACTTTTGGACATTTTTTTTTCATCTCAACGTAGGGAATTTGAAAAGTATGAGAGGTAATGACAAAACTTGACAAATGTCATGGATTTTTTCTATTACTATAAATTCTTTAAATTTATTTGAGATTTGGACTCAACGGTGCTTAAGTACCATTGAGTACCATTTATCATTTTGAGTACCATTTTGGTACCTAATAGTAAATGGTAATAAATCCTTAAACGGTTAGGTGTCTCAAGCGGCCGTGGGCTGTTGATCGGCGTTTCCCCGGCCCGAAACGCAATTTCGATTAGTCGCCAGAAATTGTTTCTCTTCATATTTTAGTTAATTCTTCTCATCGATATTAACCCTTCACGTAGCGGATCCTTCTCTAACGCGGACCTTGAATTCACCAAGACGCAACCTTCGCACGTTGATGTGCTAAAAAAAAATTGTCAAAATTCACCGACGTAGCTTGAAGTCTTGTTTTGCTTCCTCATAGAGGAAGCTTTTCTTTTAATAACGCAGAAGAAAATTTATTGCGAACATCCGTATCATTATGTGCTTAAAGGAAGCCATGGTCCTTTGTTCTCGGCAAAAAGTCTCCCGTATAGCTGAACAGTTAAAGCCACGAAGACTCAAAGCCACACATTCCTCCTCAACAGCCCCGTACCTAATCTTTTATGAGCAGTCGTTTTAGCTCCTTGAGCTCAAACCCTCGAAGGGTCAACTAATCTGCCATTACAGACGTCAGCCGTATCCACCGACCTCGCCTCACTCAGTCCTTGCAGAAGAGGAAGGTGGGTAAATCTCGCGGCTTTCGCTTTTTCGTCTCCATCTTTCCTCCTCGCCCAACGTCCGATACCCGATGTACCCGGTCACGGTGCCCTCGGTACTCTCCTATCCGCGTCCGCGGGCCGTAAGTTTCTTCGTCTCCGGCGAGAACTCCCCCGGCGCGTCGTCCTCGTCCGCCTCCTCGTCGCAATAAATAAGCTCAAAGCGCAACAAATTAGATCGTGGCGATCTTGCGCGAAACATCGCTTAGGCCGCGGACTCGCTGTGTTTGCGATATTTCATGGCGGGTCCTGGAGTAAGTTAAGTCGGTCCATCCTGAGCCCACTCTCCTCGGCCGCACCTTGTATCCCCTCTTACATTTCCCCCCTCGCGCTCACGACCGATTCGCCCCGTCTCGCTCTCCACCATTCTTTCCGACGTCCCGATCTCCTCCGCTTTATTCCTCACCGCGTCCTCTCCCCCGCGCGCTCCGCCGTCTTTTATTCACCATCCCCACGAGAGTCTTTATTGTCCTCCTCGCGAAGCACCGGTCGGCCGGCCTCGTCTTCTTCCTCTTCCCTTCGTCCTCCACCACCCATTCTCGATCCTCAACTTCTTCGTATTCCATCTCGTCCTCATTCTTTTTTTTCGAACCATCTACTCTTCTTTCCTCCTCGCGGTTTCGCCCACTGGACGCTCCCGCCGAAGACCGAGACGGAGTTTTAAAAATAAAAATAAAATACAACAAAAAATAAATAAAAGGTCCTGCGTGTGTTAGCGAGGAGTCGAGCGCGCGCCGCCCCGATTTCCAGGAAGCGAGACTCCGCGCGAGGAGAGCACCGCCGCCGCGCGCTCCGACCGATTAGATTAGAGGAATCAATTCGTGAGTGGAGGAGCTCTCCGCTCCGGTCTCACCCTCGACTCTCGCTGGACCAGGATCCTTGGTGCCCGGGCTCTGCAGAGGTTTATTCTTATATCCAGGGTCCGGAACCTGCACTGCTAGTTTCAACTTTCGGTTGGATGTACTCTCGAAGCACAGCTCCTCCATGGAAAAGCGTACATGGGAAATATGTAAAATGGTAAAGGGAGGGGGGGGCTTTGAAGATGCACGAGGACGAAGCTGAGCTTCGTCCTCGTCATGAAACTTATAACTTGCAATCAAAGTCTGTTATTCAAACCCGCAGAATGGATGTATCTATTACTATATATTTTTTAAATTTACTTTGAATTTGGACCTGCCAAATGGTACAAGAATGCTGCTTAATGGTACTTAATGGTACTTGATGGTACTTGATGGTACTTGATGGTACTTGATGGTACTTGATGGTACTTGATGGTACTTGATGGTACTTGATGGTACTTGATGGTACTTGATGGTACTTAATGGTACTTAACGGTACCTAATAGGACTTAATGGTAAACGGCGCCTAAACCGGAACTGCGATTAATTGCAGATGCAAACTGTAACTTGGAGCTTGAAAAGTAATGAAAAATCGGGAATTCTTGCAGTGAATTTCACTTACTGCTCGGTGAGGTCGTTGAGAGCATATACGATTTGGACAAAAATTATACAAAATAGTTGAATGATAAAGAAACTCCGCTACATGAATCTCCTTATCGCGGACACCCGAAGGAGAGCTACGCAGATCTCGAAACCCCCGAGCGACCCAACGCTGATGTTATTATGGTCCCGAAGTCGGGTTCTGACGTCAACTTTTTCTTTTTTCGCTGTGGCATCGTTATTCCCACCGCAAATGTATGCATATATTGTATTTATGGATGTCCTGCGTCGACAGTCGTAAAGACCGGGTGAAAATACGACCGTGCACGAGAAAGAGAGAGAGCACGAGGCGTCCCGAGAGGCTCGAGAGATGCGCGCACCGAGCTGAGATAGAGAGTAAGAGAGGGTGGAGACGACGCATACACTTCCAAGAGGAACATGGAATGCTGTTGATATTCCGGCGAAAGCGACGATCGAGTGCATTGTCCTACCAGTATGGATGCCACCGGCGATGATCGAAAAAAAAGAAATATATATTATGTATATGTATATATACATATGTGTATAAGGCTATAATAAACTTGTCGTGGACATGAGCAGATAATCGGCATATGCGCAGTTAATCGTTGACATAGTCCTGCAATCGTTTTTTTCACCCTGGCGACTAGGGGAGATCATGGCAAAATGGCACATCGGGGCAAAACGGGATTATGAAACAAAACACAATTTTCCACAACTTTTGGATGGTAGCCATGGTAGCCCGTGGGGCAAAATGGAGGTGAAAATCCGGATGTATCATTGGGACAAAATGGGGTATCCAAAAATTATTGGAAAATTGCGTTTTGCCCTCACTGTCCCGTTTTGCCCCACTGTCCCATTTTGCCTCGCTTTCCCCTATCCAATCAGCGAAAAGGCTTGATAAATTATTCGAGCGCGAACACAAAGAGATTAATGAATTATGTACAAAGTACTGTGAAATCAACATGCACTCAGAAAAATCATTTATTTGACGGGCGCCCCGCAAATAAATATTGATTTGGTTTAAATAAATATGTATTTGATTAAAATACATGTTTATTTAAAACAATACAAATATTTATTTGAGGGTTGCTCGTCAAATAAATTGTTTTTCTGGAGATGTGCGTTAGATCTGGTGATAAAAAATGTCCACGTTGAACGGTTGATTGTACGTGCGCTGTCAGTGAAAAAAATGTGTGTCAACACAGTCGTCAACGAATAGGATAGGGGGAAAAATGGACCGTCAAATTATGGGAAGAAGTGCTAAGTCGACGTTCTTCCTTAAAAGAGACCTAAATGAGAGGCGTGGCCGCAGGCTGTCGAAAACCGTGGGCCTATACGAAAGAGTATAACGAGGCCGCAAATAAATTTTACCAATGAGCCGGAAAGCCCGGTGCGTCTGGCTTGGTTTTTGTGGCACGTGCTAGTGGCGAGGACTTTTCAAACAAAAAAATATATTTTGGGGAAGCCTGGAAATAAGTTAAATTAAAGCTTCCCGTAAATTCAAGACAAATAAGTCTTGCTTCGCGCACAGAGGGCTCGAATATTGCGGATGTAAATTCGACGATAATAATAGTCAACAACGTTGTAATGGCGGTAATAAAAAATCGCGAGATATAATCCATATTGCTGTGTATCACGTGCGTGCGGACACTAACTCGAGCGCTCGCTCGGGTCGTTCGCGTGCAGAACCGGAAGTCGCGTGCTCGACATGAAACCCGCCCACCTCGTTAACCACTGTACTCAGCCCGCCCCTCCCTCGAGCTTTTCGACGCTCGTTAGGAACGTTGCGAAAGGAAAACTGATGTCGTTAACCTGCCCAAGCTCCGGGTCCTGCCGCGCGGGCATAAGTGGAGCCACATTATTTTGCCGTAACCTCAATCGGCCGAATTGACGTGTGGCCGAAAATCATTCGTCCGAACGCACTTCTTCCGAATAGTTACATTTCTGAAACTTTATTTTTACGAATGGTAAAAAAAAATCGATTGAACAACGATATTTTCCATTTTTTAGCCACTTTTGGAAAAACGTCGATTTTCGTGATTTTCAAACGTCGATATCTTGGCTCCCGATGGAGGTAGGGAAAATCTGAGATGGCCATCGTATTCTGCGGGAAAAAATATACAATATAGGACCTTCTCCAAAGTTTCAGAATCCTTTATCGTGCCATTCGAGGACGTTGAAAAACGCAAAAAATGGACTCTAAAAAGTTACCTTGCAATTTTTCGACGATTTTTTTTTCTTTTTTTTAAATTAACTGCAACGTATTCCGACGTATTTTTGCGCGCTGCACCCGAATCCGCGGGCCTGTTTGGACCAAAGTACAATGCGACATTAAGGGACTCGATTTTACGTACGATTTTTTGGACGGCTAAAATAGCTTGGCCGGCTAAAATAGCTTGGCCGGCTAAAATAGCTTGGCCGGCTAAAACGGATTAGCCGGCCAAGTCGGCATAGCCGGCCAAACTATAAAATCCAACCGGCCTATCTGTGCATAATTTTCGGCAATATGACGATCCGGCCGATTGAAGTTTCGCGCAGAATAATGCAGCTCAAGCTTAAGTGCCTGAGTAAACCTAGCTACACTGTAAAAATAAATTGTAAATTTAATGTACTGGAACTTGAAATTTGCTGACATTACTCATATTAATTAAACATTAATGTACTTTGCTTGTAAAAATTGACAAAAATGTTCATCAGAAATACAAATTTTATTGTAAAATTGCAACGCACATGTGTTTGAAATTTCAAAAACGGTTTATGTAAAAGAGCTTCCAATACTGTTCATTAATTTTCAAACAAAATTTTTATACAGTGTAAAATTCCCGTCATCAAAGAACACTTAAGCGACGCGGGTCAACAAAAAAAATTCGATTGTACTGTTTTTCGAGTTGAGTAAATATTGAACAGCGTCTCCGGCTCCCTCGGTTCTGAAACCCAAAAAGTCGACAGCAGTTCGATGACGTAATCCTCGAAACGTATCGAACATTATCGATTTCACGGAATTTTTTTTCGGTCTAAAAGCTTATCAGTGTCGAGTATGCGAGTAGGTGGGTTGCCGGTTGATCGGCACAGGCTGACGACAGAATTGGGCGAGCTTCGGCAAAAAGGGTGGCCCGGCGCGGCGGAGGCCGGGAGCACCCTTGGTCAAGCTGCACCCTTCGGCAATTCAGTGATCGGCGCCACGCCTATCTCGAGCGCTATAACCCCTCACCGGTAAGCTGCACCGACGGCCATATTTTATCGGAACGTCCGCAGCGAGAGAGAGATAATGAAGGCATTACGGAGAGCTCGCTCTCCGTGAACTGATCGATCGGCTTTCGTAATTAACAGCCGGCCACGGGATCGCGAGGGCGCGGAACGACACGTGGGACGGCGCGAATCGATCCCACCGACCTCTCCGAACATCGACGCGGACGACAGTGCCAAACTAAAACCTATGCAAATCATCGATTTATCGACGTCAAGAAAAAAATATAAAATTTATATTGATAAAAAAAAAACAATCTGGCGATTAGGCGATGATGATTTACGGACTTATCGTCCTGCTGCTCCACATTCGACCTGGAACATTTTTTTTTTACCCTCCAGACTAAATTACAATATTGCGCGGCAAGTGGTAAATTTCCATTCTCCGTTCTACTGTTATTAATTATTTATTACGTAGCAGTGCTCGATATGCATTTTTTTTAATCCTATGTACTCCTATGCAATTTATGAGCGTGCAGATAATTATACCTATATAAATGTCACATCCAGGAAAGTTTACTTTTATTTGAGTAAACTTATGATATTTTCTTCATTATTGAAAATTTGAGGTACGATTTTCCAAAACCTCGCACGCACGCGGAATTCCACCACAGAAATTTCGAGCCAGACACGGTGTTTGTAACTTTTGTATCTACACGGAAAAAAATATCAATGATTCAAGTAAAATTTGCTTGAGGGCTGCGAAAGAAAAAAAAATATGTCTCAATTCTACTTTTAATCCGTACAATTCCATACCGGATTGAAACGATAACATGTCAATTTGGCAGTCTTGCCGTCGTTGTTTCAATGTCTTATGGAATTGTGAAAATTGAAAGTAGAATTGAAAAACATTGTCTCTGGCAGCCCGCAAGCGAATGTTTTTTCAGTGTACGCGCTCGCTAAGATCGCGGCCATGTGCGATTTCCTCCGCGCGAAAAGTGCGCACAGCGCGCAACCGCGAGACGGGACAAAGAGTGCGCGTACCTTATCGAAGGGGGAAGCTTAATTAAAGCCTCGACGCAAGCCCGCGTCCCGAAGTTCCGCAAGGTATACTTGCGCGTTCGGAGCACGTAAACCCGGAAACATAATTTATTTGACGGTCGCCCCGCAAATAAATATTTATTTATTTACTTTTAATAATAAATAAACCGCAAATAAATATTTATTTAAATCAATTAAAATATTTGTTATACCGAATCAATATGTGTTTAAAAGTGTATCTGGATTTATACCACTAAACTTATAATTTTTTCCACATTATTGAACATTTTCCGTACGCTTTTTCATAACCCGGTGTATGAGTAGAATTCCACCCCAGAAATTCGCCCCAAATATGGCGATTGTAACTTTTGTGTCTCCGCGCTCGACAAGATCGCAGCCACGCGCGATTCCTCGGCGCGAAAAGTACGCACAGCGCGCAACCGCGAGACGGGACAAAGAGAGCACGTACCTTATCGAAGGGAGACGCAAGCCCGGGTCCCGGAGTCCGGCAAGGTATACTTGCACGTTCGTTCGTACACCCAGAAAAATAATTTATTTGACGGTCGCCCCCGCAGATAAACATTTATTTACTTACATTAAATAAATATTTATTTATTTACTTTTAATAAATATGTATTTATTTACTTTTAATAAATATGTATTTATTTACTTTTAACAAATATGTATTTCATTTGATTTAAATAAATTTTTACTTAAATCAATTAAAATATTTTTTAAACGAAATCAATATTTATTCGCAAGTGTATCTGGGTGTACGTAATCGCGATCCAGGAAAGTTAAAATTTATTCCGCTGAACTCATGATTTCTCCCTCATTATTGAAAATTTTCCGTACGGTTTTCCACCCCAGAAACTTCGTCCCAGATGCAGCGATCGTAACTTTTGTATCTCCGCGCTCGACAGGATCGCAGCCACGCGCGATTTCCTCGGCGCGAAAAGTGCGCACAGTGCGCAACCGCGAGACGGGACAAAGAGTGCGCGTACCTTATCGAAGGGAGAAGCTTAATTAGAGCCTCGACGCAAGCCCGGGTCCCAGAGTTCCACAAGGTATACCTGTACGTTCGTCGCACGTAGGTACTCGCGCCGGTGGAATCGTCCAATAACAAACGAGCTGCACTCTGCACGGAGCTGCGATGCACCGGTCGGCTCCCCGGGTGAAAGAGAAAGAACGCGAGTGTCCCGCGGGTCTCCTCTTCGCTCACCAACAGCCGAACGTGAAAGTGGGGGGAGGGGGGGACACTTTTCCTGGAAGCAGTTCGCCGCTTGTCAGGACAGATAATTTTCGTCAAGAGCGCAGGGAGGGCTCGCGCGTCTCAAAAAAACCACCACCACAACCACCACCTTGCATCGCGCTCTCCTCCTACACCGTCGTCCTCTCGGATTCTCGGCTCTTCTGGCTCCTCCACTTCGTCGGCTCTTCCTCGTCCCCCCTCGCGTCCTCGCGGGAATTGCATTCCGAGACGCTCGCTAATGGACGTAGAACACGAGTGTGAGTGCAGTCAGGCACCGGTAAGAGTACCACACCGGCACTTCGAGAGGAATAAAGGAAGAGAATATGGTAACAAGTACAGCGATTGGCTTTTTAAGGGTCGGCCAATAGCCGGTCTTCGGCGGGTCCGCCACTTTCCCCGTCGGGTTCACCGGATGGGCCAATAGCTGCCGGGTGGCCAATCGCTGGAACCGGTCAAGTCTTGGGCTCCTCGGAGGATCCCGGTTGGCGAGCGAGAGGATCGACGTTGCCCTCTCGCTGCCGGTTCGTTAATACCGCTGACATTTATTAGGCCGCGAGGCAGCATTTTTATGTAGGTTGAAATATGCCTGATAAGGGAGCCTTTAGCGCGCCTAGTTGATGTCGCTCGACCGAAGTCGAAACGGCGCGGTTGGCGGAGGCGAGCATCGCTCATATGCCCTTCTGGAACCTCGGACCACGGATTCGCGCCCGAGGCTCCCGGGTACGCAACATCGGCAACTGTGTACGGGAGGTTTATGCAAATTTTCGCTGGCAATTTGTTCATGCTCGTATAATGTAATTACCATTTACGATGGTCTATTTTATACTGAGCTAGTCTGAGGAAACTTGATTGGGAAACAAGTTCTTTGCAGTTCCTTTGCGAGGCTGCTTCGCGGATTTGTTCTTGGGGGTGATTGGGGAACGGACTTGTTCATCGTGGCTTTGAGAGCTTCGTCAAGTGTTGTGGGTTTGGTCGGGATTTCAGAAATTGATGAGGAAAAGAGGCGATAAGATCAACGATTCGTTAATAGCGCTGACATTTGTTGGGTCGCGAGGCAGCATTTTTATTATGTGGGTTGAAATATGCCTGATAAGGGAGCCTTTAGCGCGCCTAGTTAATGTCGCTGGACCCAAGTCGAAACGGCGCGGTTGATGGAGGCGAGCATCACTCATATGCTGTTCTGGAACCTCGGACAACGGATTCGCACCCGAGGCTCCTGGGTACGCAACATCGGCAACTGTGTACAGGAGGTGTGTGTAAATTTACCATTTACGATGGTCTATTTTTAACTCCCGACTGCCCGCTAGGTCAAAAAGACGGGAGTTATATACTATGTTACTCTAAGGAAACTTGATTGGGAAACAAGTTCTTTGCAGTTCCTTTACGATGCTGCATTCGTGGTTTTGTTCTTGGGGATGATTGGGGAACGGAATTGTTCATCGTGGCTTTGAGGACTCCGTCAACTGTTGTCGGAGTGTTCAGAATTTCGGAAATTGAGGAGGACAGGAAAAAGAGACGGTTCGTTAATTGAGCCGCAAGTCAGCATTTTTATGTGGGTTGAAGTATGCCTGATAAGGGAGGCTTTAACGCGCCTCGTGAATGTCGCTGGACCGAAGTCAAAACGGTGCGGTTAGTGGATGCAAGCATCGCTCATATGCGCTTCTAGAACTTCAGGCCTCGGATTTGCAACCGGGCCTCCTGGGTACAACACATCGGCAACTTTCTACTAGAGGTTTATGTAAATTTTCGCTGGCAGTTTCTTCATGCTCGTATAACGTAATTAACATTTACGATGGTCCTTTTCATAGAGCAGTATGTCATTCTAAGAAAACTTGAGTGGGGAAGAAGTTCTTTACAGTTCTTGTACTTCGCGCGGTACGAAAATGGCAGAAAACCGCCATTTTTACACCTCGTGAAGTAAAATTTGGTACGATACTCGTACGATAAAACTTTTTCTTATCTCGTATGATTGCAACACTCGCCTTCGGCTCGTGCTGCAGACTCACACGCGTCAGAAGTTTTATCGCACTAGTATCGTAATAACACAGTAGGCTAAGCGTCCGCAATACCGCAATTTTCGCACCGAGTGAAATAATAGTAATTTACGATACTAGTGCGATAAAACTTTTTCCGACGAGTGCTGCAATCACACGAGTTCACACGATTTACTTTACAGGGTGGGAAAATGAGGATTTTGTGCACGCAACGCGTGCGGAAAACAGCCTTTTTCGCACCGAGTCAAATAAATTACTATTACGACGTTGCTTTGAGGATTCATTCTTGGGGGTGTTTGCGGAGAAAAAAAATCAATTACTCAAATAAAATTCGTTTGCGGGTTGCCAAAGAAATAAAAATGTATTTCAATTCTACTTTCAACTCTTACAATTCCGTACGGGATTGCAACGGTAATATGTCACCATCGCAGTCTTGGTGCCGTTGTTCCACTGTCATATGGAATTGTAAGAATTGAAACACCCAGAAAAAAAAAATTATTTGACGGCCGCAGTTTATTTGGTTTAAGTAAAATATTTATTTGATTTAAATGGATATTTATTTAAATGAAATAAATATTTTACTTAAACCAAATAAACGGTGGCGGTCAAATAAATTATTTTTCTGAGTGAAGGAGAATTGAAATTTTTGAAAATTTCGTTGGCAGCCTGCAAGCGAATTTTTTTTCAGTGTGGAAAACGGAATTGTTCGTCGTAACTTTGAGGAGTCGATCACTGTCGTACGATCAGAATTTCAGAAATGGAGGAGGAGTCGCGCGAGTCTGCAAAGACTGCATCTGTCCGATGGGATGAATGGCGCAAACACACGATATGAATGTGGCGTGTGTCACAGCAGACCGAAGGAGGTCCGCGGCGTCGAGATCGTATCGTCGTGATAATTGGTAGCCGAGATCGTGTCCGGATAATGTACGGATCTCTGAGGGGTCTCAAAAAAAAAGAAACAGCTCCATTACAATGTCCCTGGGGAACGTTTTTCCCCGACTCTTCGGCAACACGACCCACAGGGATCATGCTTCTCACTCCGCCTCTTCTTCCTGAGGTCACGGATCATCAAAGCAGGGTTACAGCTATCACTCGCAAGTCGACCCGAGGAATGACGCACTGTCGCGCGTTCGTCAGATCCAGAGGATTCCCCGAGACTCTGGAAAAGTCCCTGGGAGCGGATAAGTGTATGTTTTTCCTGATTCTTTAGAGCGATATGTTCGAGATACCTGAGGTATTTACCGACCCATTTGGCATCACCGTAGTAAAAACGGTAACAGGATGTCCGCAACTGGCGAGGAACTCCGTGGCCCCCCAAGGACTTACCTTCGTGCACCGTTCGAGCAATTGTTGTCACTCAAATTTTTTTTTCGGAAGAATGTGTAGGTTTTTACGAATTTGTGACCGGTATTGCGAGATGTGTTCGGTCGCACCCGAACCAACGTTGCACCCAGAAAAATGATTCATTTGACGGCCACCGTTTATTTGGTTTAAGTAAAATATTTATTTGATTGACGTAAATATTTATTTCATTTAAGTAACTTTTATGCAAAAACTGATAGGGTAGAGCGGGGGAAAATGGGGCGGCGGGGCAAAACGGGGCATGGGGCAAATGGTCATTTTCCAATAATTTTTGGATGCCCGAATTGGCCCCATCGATACATCAGGCTTTTCTGTCCCGTTTTGCCACCTTGTCCGATCCAAAAATGATTGGAAAATTTAGTTTAGGACAAAACACCGTTTTGCCCCGCTGCACCATTTTGCCCCGCTCTTCCCTACATTAAATTTAATATATAATTGTAATGAAAAATGAATATACTTTTTCATTGAAATTAAACTAAGTTATAAAAATGAATGTACTCTTAAAACGAAATTAAAACAAATTAGAAAAAATTGAGTATTTCCAATCTTTTTAATACACTGAACATTAATTATTTTTTGCGTAAAAACTTCCACTACGCAAAATTACATTTCATACAATTTTTTTACAGTCTACATTTATCCGACTGCAAGACTAACGGGTCTTTTGCCTTTCCCATGACCGTCAAGGCTCAAGCATAATTCGATCGAGAATCCCTCCACATCGATATGGGGATGACGATTCTGGGGTGACACTCTTTCCGCCCAATACCGCTCCTCCTCCACAAGGCCATGTATCACTTGCGTAATCTTCCTACCCGAGTACCCATAGAGACCCACGAGCAGTACGCTCTTTCCATTGATGGCCTTTCCGAAACCACTCACTTTTTACAGCGTTACCTATAAAGCTTTCCAGGGTCATCAGTCTCGGATCGGGAGTCGTCGAACCGAGGGAAAAGCGACGGAGAGCCGCTTCGTCGTGACCGAGCCCGGTGATCAAGAGAGAGCTGGAAGCTCGACCCCTGGTCGGCAACTGGAGCTTCCGGTTTTCCCAGATGCGTATCTGCGCGTTTGGGAGGCAACTTCGGTTGATATACCTGAACGCCGGACTGCGGCGTTTCCGGACCTCGGTGCACCGCCGAGAAAATATGCGCACGCGAGGGGAGGGGAGGGGGTTGCTTTCCCCTCCGTGCCCCCTCGCAGCCTCGGGCGGTCGAGTCTCTCCTTCACGCCGGAGGCCCGAAATGTTTTTTGCAGATGACGTCGTCGGCTAGTTGCCTCTAGCTAGAGCTCTCTGTCGCCACCCTCGTCACCCTCGAGCTCTGCGATATTCGAGAGTCCGAGAGAGGGGGAAGGGGGAGAGCCTCAGAGTCCAGCAGCGAGTCCATTAGCGCTTTAGTGAACCGGACGGGTTTCACGTTCGGAAATAGACTGAGTTACGAGCCTATTTTCGTGAGCCCCCCCGACGGTTAATTTTCACTCTCGCGAGCGATGTTCCAGCCGGGGCTCGATTTCTATGCTCGTGAAACGATCGCCGCCATTACGAGCTCTTCATACCCCGGAGCACTTCGCCCGGAATCACCGGCGATTTTTGGGACCCGATATCTTCGATGATCCGAGATAATTGGCCTCGCGATCCAAATGGCGGGCTCTCGTCATCATCGGAATCGAAATTTATCGGGATATTGGGTCATGGATTCGACCCGAGTCAACGTAGTGTTAATAGTTGTAAATTATTAATAGTTGTAAATTATTAATAGTTGTAAATTATTAATAGTTGTAAATTATTAATAGTTGTAAATTATTAATAGTTGTAAAGTTGTAAATGATTACTAGTTGTAAATTATTAATTGTTGTACTAATTATTAGAAACGTGAAACGTAGATTTTTGAAAAAAAAAAAAAATTATGGAACTTTGTGGAGAATTGATTGTCAAAGTTGCAAAGTTTTAATTACCGTCCTGACGCTCGTGACTGGAAGAACTTTGGAAGAACGTGGGTTTCAACGAGGTTTTGCCGAGCCACGAACCGATCTTCTTAATTGGTCAGAGGAAAATCGAGTGGGTTGTTATATGTAAATATAGATGCAACTTTATTACTGAGGAACTTCTGAAAGAAGGCGCCTTCCAGAGTCACGGTGTATATTTTTCTGTACAGGGTAGACGGTTTATCGCTGAACTAATTCGATAACAAGTGTTAATGATTACAAAAGAGAATCGTACAATTCTTTTAATACAAAAAATTGTGGATGTTTGTGGAGAATAAATGTTTGGTAAATTTGTAAACCTTTCTTTACCGTGTTGGCACCCTCAACTAAAAGAATATACAAAGTATAAGAATGTATATATAGATATTACAAAAAAGAGGGTTTGAACAAGGTTTTACCGAGCGACTATCCGATCTTCTCGATTGATCAGAGAAAAATCGGGCGGTTAGTTGTATGTAAATACAGATGCAACTTTATTGCTAAGAAACTACTGAAAGGAGGTCCCGTCCAGAGCCTGCAACATTAAACGAGGGTTTAATGACATTGAAAGAACGAGAGTTGCAACAAGGTTTTAATACACCATCATCCGGTCTTCTTAATTGACGTTAATTATATGTGAATATAAATTCAACTTCATTACTAAAAAACTTAACTGAAAAAAAATTAAAAAAGACAATCGTACATTTTTTAATAAAAAAAACATTGTGGACCTTCGTGGACAAGAGATGTTTGTCTCTCAACTGGAAGAACATTAAAAGAACGAGGATTTCAACAAGGTTTCACCGAGCCACGATCCCATCTTCTTAATTGATCAATGAAAAATCGATCCGCTAGTTATATGTAAATACAGATGCAACTTTATTGCCAAGAAACTTCTGAAAGAGGATTCCTTCCAACGCCTCCATGCACTCAGAAAAATAATTTATTTGACGGCTGCCGTTTATTTGGTTTAAGTAAAACATGTATTTGACTTAAATAAATATTTATTTCATTTAAGTAACTATTTACTCAATTTAAATAAATATTCATTTAAATCAAATAAATATTTTACTTAAACCAAATAAACGGTGGCCGTCAAATAAATTATTTTTCTGGGTGTATATTAATTATTGTATTACTGAACACAAAAGAGAATCGTAAATTGGTTAAATCAAAAAAACATTGTGGACCTTCGTGGACAAGAAATGTTTGTCTCTCAACTGGAAGAACACTAAAGGAACGAGGATTTCAACAAGCTTCCACCGAGCCACGATCCCATCTTCTTAATTGATCAAAGAAAAATCGAGCCGCTAGTTATATGTAAATACAGATGCAACTTTATTGCCAAGAAACTTCTTTCAGAAATTCCCTCCCAGAGCCTCAAAGCGTATTCCCCTCTATCGAGCAACCGGCGTATCGCTGAAATAATTCAATAACCTATCGAGCCAGTAATTGGAGCTGCGAGTCTTTCGCGATAGAACCAAATCTAAACAAGTCCAGGTTCGCCGGGATTCTCCGTCATCGTTTCGCGATCGCGCGCTCTATCGGCCGCCTGGCGCTGCGCGCGCGGTACCGAAGCTGGTTGAAATCGGTTCATAGTTTATGCCGAGTCGGAGATAGAGCGATGTCGGTCAAATCGTGTTAAACTAGTTATCCGTTTGATTTTGCGCGCGGTTCGCCGGCAACGAGTCATATCTCTTAGGTTCGTTCTCCAGATTGCTGCTCTGCATCTCGCGTGTGCACATTTGCATAGGATCTTTGGGTCGTGTACTACATGCAAACGCAGCGAAATCTCGGTGGCTCGGTGTTGGGCAAAACGGCGTTGCATCGCTCGGC
>JAPYZD010001282.1:0-22107 GCA_030522725.1 Ichneumoninae sp. B BG-2022a
ATTTTTTTAGATTTTTACACCATCAAGAAGTACTTGCAATTTTCTCTTATTGTTGTCGAACTTATGCGAAGTCAGCGCGCAGCGAGACTCCCTCCTTAACGATTCTAACAGCTTCGACCCGGTTTGGAGTGCCTGAATGTTTCATTCCATTGCCGTCTAACGTAGTCAATGAGCCGTGTTAGCGCAAGAAATATACTTCGAGCTTCGATATTCGATAACGTTTAGGGTCGATATTCGTTATCGATACTCGGACTTCGTGCGCAGGAATAAGAATTCTAACGAGGCGCAATTATAACGACCTGAAAGAAATAATTGTCCGTATCGCTGACTCGTAGCCGAGAACGGAGCAAAACTAACAATTTGTCCCAATTATTTATGGGGCATAAAAAGTCTCGTCTGAAACGAAAGTCCGTTTCGTCCCAGAACGATCGAATTTTACGATTCTAACAGCTTCGGACCGGTTTGGTCTGCCTGAATGTTTAATGCCTTTGGCGCCTAAAGTAGTCAACGAGGCCTGTTAGCGCAAGAAATCTACTTCGAGCTTCGATATTCTATAAACTCGAAAGCCGTTATCCGTTGTCGATACTCGAACTTCATGAACTTAACGATTCTAACAGCTTCGGATCGGTTTGGACTGCCTGCATGTTTAATTCCATTGCCGCCTAAAATAGTCAATGAAGCGTGTTAGTGCAAGAAATCTACTTCGGGCCTCGGTATTCGAAAACTCTTGAAACCGATTTTCGTTATCGATACTCGGACTTCACGCGCAGATACAAGAATTCTAGCGCTACACGTTTAACCGATCTACCTTACCTACACCTGACAAACGTCACTATCCGACGATTCTCCGATCGTCTATCGCGCGCCGACCGATTCGATTATAGGCGTATCGCCCGAATTTGTGCCGCGCGTCGGAACGTTTGACAATCGCTATCACGATCTGGTGAACTATGTAACGAGGCAGAATAATGTGGTTTCAGGATTACGAGATCGGTAGCGCCCGGGCACGTTTCAAAATCGTTCTGCCGGTGGGCTGCACTCGGATTTGCCAATTCGCAGCTTTGCCTAACCGTGTATGTATATAACGTTCATACACACAGATCGCTATGCATCGGTATATATCGGTATATATCTTCACAGGGCGGCGTACTTTGGCCAGCGGCGGTGAGAGGGACCTCGAACCCATTGTAATCTCTCTCGCTACGCGCATCGATGTTCGATACTTTGAGTGCTTAAAACGTTATACACTTCGACTCGTTTCCGGATTCGCGCGAACGATCGGTCCATCGACGGGACAGCGACAGAGGCATCGTTTTATACGACAATCGTACAGAATTAGTAGAATGCGTACCGTGCTTTCTCGTTGCTCGCGCACAATGCCATTACACAGTTACGGTACAGCGGTGAGTATTAAAAGTCATTTAACGATCTGAAATTTAATTTACTCGTTGTTACGGTTGATTTGCAATCGAGGGGCGGCGATTCGCAGTCGTGCAATCCACTAAAATCGATCGAATCTCCTTCGCTCTCTCTCGTTCCCCCCTGCGATGGACTCTCGATTGCGATGGTTAAACCCCGCTCTTCGCAGGATACGACCCACTACTTTTCTCAGTCGCTGCACTGAGAAATAGGATGGTATTTCCTACTATAACGGAAAGTTCCCAGAGGGGACGTCTATGTTTGTGATAGTATATATTCAATTGATTAAACTATGATTATAGTTAACATTATCATTTTTGGTCATTGTTGTAACTATAAAGTGTAGACGTTCCCCCTGGGAACCATTTACTATGTAAGTTTTTCTCAGTGTAATGTCGCGAGACTTTCCCAGTGTGGAAATATGCTCTGGTTACTCCATTGCCAAGCTTGGGAAAAAAATTGTTGGGCTAATCGAACCAACTAGATTGAAAGAGTCATTTATTTCGCCCTCGGGCGAAGCCCACTAAGAGCATGGTGCAAATGGCCAAAATACATGTAGGAGATGTAAAGTAAACTAAGCTAAATCAAATAGACAGAATATACACATACAAATACACTTAAAACTAAAAATACTGGGAACGGTTATCCCTCGAAAACGTTAACCCCGAAACGTAGGGAAAGCGGGGCAAAATGGTACACCGGGGCGAAACGGAATAATGAGACAAAACGCAATTCTCCAATAACTCTGAGATGGTGGCGATCGTGGTATGGGGGCAAAACGGGTTTAAAAATCCGGATGAATCGTTGGGACAATATGGGGCATCCAAAAAATATTAGAAAATTGAGTTTTGCCCTCACTGTCGCGTTTTGCCCCGCTGTGCCATTTTGCCCCGGTCTCCCTATATACCCCGAAAAAGTAAGCACCGAAACGTCACTTTATTAAAATATTGCGGCCCTTTGATCACGAATATGACGCTCATTTTGCTCCAAACCCAATGTTTTAGATTTTTATCCCAAAAATGCGATTTCACATTAAAGCAAACTGTTTTCAGTGCATAAAATCGAAGATACAAATGTCCCATTGCACGAACGCACAAAAAGGCCAGCAGATTCGTGTTCAGCGGACAAACATACATTTTTGAGAAGTCTTCGATATTTTCGCATTTCGATATTTTCTCTCTTTATTTACTTATATTATTTGAAGACCGGTTGGCTATTTTTATTGCGTATGCCGGAATATATTTTGTGTATATAGCATGCACAGTACTTCGTCATGTTTTTATAAAAATTCTGTATCTGCGGTTCAGCGCTTGAGAGAACTTGTCCCAGAACGCAAAATAAATATCGCTTTGCCTGTCTCTCTGTCGATCCCTTTCTCTCTTTTAGATTGGTCAATCGACAACGAAAAGAGCTTTGGTATGTCGGCTGGTACATGCGCGGCTCATAGATGTGGGGATGAGAAAGCAATTGAACGATTTCCTGCAATCGGGTCCAGGGCAGACTTTTTCTTTTTTTTTTTCACCGATGAATCCGATGGGATATTGCGCTAGCTGCGCGTTGGGAATAGAGAATATTGTTGGTTTAATCGGAGAATGAACTATGTTGTTGTTGTGATTACCGATGTCCGGCTCGACTTAAGCCGAAGCTGATATCGTAATCGTATTTGGCAGAAAAAAGAATGCACCAAACTATCCGGTCCCGAATATTTTTTTGGAAATTTTCGATTCGAGGCGAAAGAATCGGAACCATTATATTCCATAACAAAAAAATACCAAAATTGGGGCTCGAAAAGAAAAAAGATTTTTTTGTCGGATGTATTAACGTTTTTGTGCCACGTTATTAAAGCAGCTTCGTTTTCGAAAATATCTTCTTCAATTACGATCTAAAAATATTGGTCAAAATTTAACGAATGATAATTGTAAAAATAATAATTAGTATAAATAGTAAATAGTAAAAATAACAATTTGTATAAATAGTCAATAGTAAAAATAACAATTTGTATAAATAGTCAATATTAAAAATAACAATTAGTGCAAATAGTAAATAGTAAAAGAGTGAAACAGATAAAAAGTGAGAGAAAGGAAGAAAGAGATTAATACGAGATTGGCAATATGTTTCGGTTTCAACGAGCTTTAATATTTTCTCAAGATTTGTTTAGTTCAACAGGTGTCCCTTGTCCATAACGGTGGTAGGTAGTTTTGTGCGGTAGGGGATGCGGAGAGGGAAATTGTAATCGAGATGCACGCCCCACCGCTCGGAGCTGTTATCGGAACGCGAAGAGTTTCCCGAATTAGCAATTTTCACCGGTGAAATGTCGCAGCTGCGTGGGAAAATTGATCGAAACCGACGTTGCTGTTAATGAAAGCTTGAAGAAGTATCGACCGTACGGAGGCGTCGATGGAGCACCGTCCGAATATGTTTGACCTCGGCTGACGAGCCAATATCGGAACTTGTAGAGTCCACGTTCATTCGGACCTTCGCAAGGTTAATATTTTCAGCGCGCCGAATCGGTCGGCTAATTTTCCAATCAATGTCGCACACATATTTGATCGAGGTCCAAAATAGAAGTTGGAAAGAGCGGAACAAAACGAACCGTTTTTACCATTTTCGTGGTAATGGCGTCGAATGACATTTGGCATTAACGTGGTTACTTTTTTTTTTCAGTGGATAACGTTGGTCCATTTTGCCCCACGCAAATCGATGTCTGGACATCAGCGATAATATCGATAATAAAAACATTTGGCTTTGCCGGTTGTGCTTTATCGTCTTGGTATTTTGTTGTTGTGTGTCTGGTACGTTCTATTTTAGTAGTAGGACAAGACTTTTATTGGCCAAAGTACATTGGCCGATACAAAGGTACAAAGGATATTGTAAAACGGGTATTTGCAAATTTTCGTTAGGATTTGTTTTCGCTCAATGGGCCGTCGACCTTTGTCGAGCCCATTGTATTTTTTTTTTTTTTAATTATATCGTATTTTTGAGACTTTTTTTTAGATAAATAGAGAAATAATCGACAATTTTTAAGCTATTATTAGATCATTTTTTTATTGAAGGTTGAAATCTAAGCAGTTCACATTTTTAACCTCAAAGCCGAGAAATTCTGAACAAATTCGGAACATTGTTCAATCAATTTTCTAAAAAATAATATCATTAAAATTAATCGAAAAACTTCACCCAATGTGTCGAATTAGTCATTTTTACATTGTTACGATTACATGTGCATAATTCGCATGTAAAACGAGGATACTGAGCGATCGAGAATTTTTTGTACTTTTCAACTATAATTAAAAATTAATTCACTCGGCTGACAAATAGCCGGAGATATTTTTCGCGAATTTTCCTCTCTTCTCTCGATATTTATGTCTCATCCCGTTGCCGAGCGAAATACCGAATCAGCGCGGTAAATTGGTATTTGATATTTAATTACTGATATCGCACGGGCGCTGGGTTAAATTGAAGTTGAAACTCTGCATTTAATGGTCGTCGGTTGCGATAGCCGAGAAACGGGTCGACGTAATAAAATTAAACTCAAATATACGATTTCTTGTACCGAATATATAGTTGCCCGGTAAAAAAAAAGTAACACATCAATTAAAAAAATCCTAAATCATTTCCAATCTCAACAATTCTGGAGTGATGGGACGAATTTAAGATTAGAAAAAATAAATAAAAGCAACCAAATTGACTCTTCAAATAACTCAGTAAATTAAATTAAAAAAATGAACTCAGTAAAAACGGAGCAACACAAAACGCCACTGCAAAACGTGCCATTTTTTTTTATTCGCGGGACATAAGAAACACTTCAATTAAAAAATCCTAAACCATTTCCAATCTCAACTATTCTCAATTGGTGAGACGAATTTAAGATTAGAAAAAAGAACCCTCATTACCTCTGTGAGTTTTGAGTGTATGTGGGGTAGGTCGGGACGAAACGCGCGATTTTTACACACCCAGAAAAATAATTTATGTAACAGCCACCATTTATTTGGCTTAAGTAAAATATTTATTTTATTTAAATAAATAGTTACTTCATTTAAGTAACTATTTACATAATTATAAATAAATTTTTATTTAAATCGAATAAATATTTTACTTAAACCAAATAGACGGTGGCCGTCAAATAAATTTTTTTTCTGGGTGCAAATTAAAAAACCTTGTTCTCAATTGATGAAACGATCTTAAGATATACCCAAAACAGATAGAGCCCAAAAAAAGATAGAGCGGGGCAAGACGGAACCCGATGCAAGACGCGCAATTTTCATAATTTAGTCACAAGCCATAAAAGATGCAAAGTTTGCGGAATCCCGTTTTGCCCCGCTCTCCCGCACACCCGCGAAACGCCTCGAAATATCCAAGCGAACTCCAACTTTCATCTACCCAGGTAAAACACCATGAGAAAAAAAAAAGAAAAAAAATTGAATTCCAGTAAATACGAACCTCAACTCGATAACTTGGCTTCCCTTGTCATTGATGCTGACGATGACGTCACGGGGATATTGCTGATGCTGGATTGTCTTGTCGGCGTTGGACTTTGCGGTATTCACTTTGCCGGGCTAGCTCGCACGAGTTACGAACAATCCAGCCAAAAAAACCACAGTGAGTTCCCGGATCGGATTTTCGCCCCGTGCAATCGCCACTCGAATCACCGTACGATTATCGCACCTGTTTCGTCAACCATCAGCTTCAACACCGATCGCAAAAAAAACAACAAAATCACCCTCCCCAATAACTCGTCTAATTGGCAGCGCGGATCGAAGTTAGCGCCTTTTCATCGGCCCGTTCCAACAACAAGCTCACAGTAAACGCAGCCTTCGATCGCTCGCTTTCTCAGCCTCAATTAAAATAATTCCAAGCGACTTATTGTTCAGTCTTCCTCGCCGGCAATTGGCTCGGAGGATTTCGCGCCCAAAAATACACCCTCGTTACCCCCCACCCGATTTTCCGTATTTTCAATCCCGACCGAACTGTTACATCCGTCACAAAACGTCGCACAGCAATAATCCGCTTCGCACTCTCATCGAAACAACGAACAACCAAATTTCGCAGAGTCTCGTCAAAGGTGCACTCGATAAGTTCTCCTCTCCGTCGATTGACTTCGACGCGGCGTTTTCTCGGCTCGCTTTGTTTTCGTCCCCTCGATGTTAAAACGAGCGTTCGAAAGGCCCGTTAATCAATCGCTCTCGCTCGTTGCACTGTATCCCTTTTATTTCCGCCCTCGCGCTCGGGCTTATCGGGTCCTCTTTTTTTCACCCGCAATACGGGAAATCACGGAGCACCGTCGACTCCGCTCGGCGCCGTTTCGAACCTGTTACCACTGCTCCGACACGCACACACACGCGGGCGACGACGCAGAGGCGCGAAGAGGAGAGGAAAAAAACACGGGGGACTTGAAAAAAAAAGAGCACAACCGGGACGACACGAGGGACAGAAGCTCTCTCGCGCGAAGCTCGCGGAGATCGAGAGTGTGCAAAGGCAAGGAGTATCGGGCAGACTTCTGCCGAGAGTGAGTGGAAACGCGTGTTTCGCCGGATCCAACTTACGCTCGAACGAGCCGGATACGTCGAGTTTTCGTCGATTTTTTTTTTTTTTATCTCTTTCACCTCCCTCTGATCACTACTCAAATCCGCACCAGAGAACGCGCCACCCTCTCGACTACGGCACTTGGAAAATCAACGCGGCGCGGCAGATCGAAATCTAACGGACTCGAATAATTTCATTCGACGACTCGGATAATTATCTTTGCATTACATGTATAGCATTTTTTAAATATATATATATATATTATATTTATAAGATTTATAATATTTATCGATACAGGAATAGAAGTTAGATTTTCCTAATCTTGGCACACTGATATATTAATTTTATTAGGACTCTTCAGTTAAACTCTTCATTGACCGAGTCTCGAGCTCGGATTCCAAACTCTCTGGATAATCCAACGGGGAATCGCTGGCGTATCGACGGATCTTTCGGAGCAGCCGGAAGCTCTCGATTATTCTCGAACACGACGGAAGTTAAAGAATTTTTTTAACAGCGATTTAAAAAAAAAAAATTTCCTACGTGATATCAATGTCGACGATTTTAGGAAGCGCGCGGTCCCGAGCCTCACGAGAGTCAACGTCGATCTGTCGTGGATGCGCAACGGGGTGGGTTGCGAAACGTGGCGTAGCGGTTGCTGCGGAGGCGGCGGCTCGAGCGGCCGGAGCGGCGGGTTTCTCTATCTCGCTCCCGATCGTGGATGAAGCGCCCGGTGGCGAGTCCTCAGCCTTCCCTCCCCATTGACGCGCGGCGGTCGGGGCTCCTCTGTGTGTCGGGTAGGTGTGCCGTTTTCCGCGTTGCGTCCTGGCCGAGAAAGCGGGATGTCTCGCGTGGTGCGGACCAGGTGGGTGAAACTCGTCGGCCTCGTGCAGCCGGAGCGCGCTCTTCGGATCGCGAAAAGTAACTGACGAGTCGACCAAACCAACCCCCGCGCGGCATGCGCACGGATTCTGCGCACCGAGGACGCTTCTTGGGCACCCCACACCGGATATAAAATGTAGAGACGGCCATCGCCGCCCGCGACCGTCGCCACCGTCGGCCGTGACGTTGCCGCCATACGGCTGCAATGAAAAACAACGTTCGGGGGTTGAAACGCTGGCTCGCGACGGAGAGGAGGCCTCGGACTGGCTCGCTGGCGTCGACGCACGGAAAAGGCGCGATCCTCGTTCCGGGTCAGTGGGATGTGATGCACGTTTCTGGTTCTGGTTCTGGTTCCGGTCACGGTTCTGGCTCGGCGCGCCGGTTGCGGTTGCAGCCACGGCGCCGGTTGCGGTTCTCGTTCTGGTTCCGGTGCCGGTTCCGGTGTGTCGTTGGATCTTCGCTGTAGGGGTGAGCTGGGACACTTTGTGTGTTGGGCGTTTCGGGCCAAAACGAGGCGTCGTGAGACTCGTAGTTTTTCCTTTTAGGATGTCTTTGCAGGGTGCTAAAATACTTTACTCGAAACCAATTTCCGGATTTTGTCGAATGTCGGTTTTGTTATAATAATTAATTCTAGTAATTATTAATTTGTAATAATTAAGCCTGGTAATTATTAATATGTAATAATTAATCCTGGTAATTATTAATTTGTAATAATTAATGCTGGTAATTATTAATTTGTAATCATTATTGAAAGGTAATTATTAATTACATCAACGTTGGCTTGTCGACGCTCGTCGTTGACAAGCCAACGCTTTGGACTCGCTCGCTAGAATCGATGCACGGAAAAAGCCGGCACGGTCTTCGTTCCAGGTCAACGGGATGCGATACGATACAAATTTCTGGTTCTCGTTCTGGTTTCGGTTACGGTGCTGATTCTGGTTCCGGTGCCAATTTCGGCATTCCGTCGGACCTTCTCTGGAGGGATACGTGGGACACTTTGTATGGGGCGTTTCGATCCAAAGCGACTGCGTCGTGACACTTATATTTTTCTAACTATTATTAAATGTTCATTAATAGTTGTAGTATTATAAAAGGTGTTCATATTTTCAGTGATTGGGGTGAAACCAATTTTGAAAAAAAAAGAAACGGATAATTGGTGTCGACTATTTTGTTAAACCACACTACACATACTAAATGATAAAAATGTTAAATATGATAAAATCACAGCGATATCGATTCGGCCCGGAGTGCTCCGTATACGAGCGGCGTGTATACAGTTCGCATACTGAGATCTGTGATCTGTGTACATTGTATTATGCAGAGATGCAATCAACATTAATATTGCGGTCCAAATCGTGTTATCTAATGCAAATGTCGCACATGCTTAAGCGTTGACAAAAAAAAACAAATATGTTTGTAATTTGCTCCTACAACTGCAAACTCGAACCATATTATGACGAAGAAATATTCTCAAAACTGTATGACATATCAGAACGCATCTGCGTGCTAAAGGATGAGGCTAAAGAGTGAAATCGTGAAAAAGAGGAGACCAATTATCTCCTCACCCTGTACATCTAATTTCTTCAAATTTCGCATTAAAAAAAAATGGTAAATCTCGTAATCTGACTGCATCTGATTTTAAAACTCGCCCAGAATCAATTAATTGATTTAATTTATCTAAATCTTGTATTAAATTTTTTTTGACGTTGCAATCTTTCCATATCTAATTTTAAGTCCCATAGAGAATCAACTAATTCATTAAATTTATCCAAAGCTCGCATTTAAATATATATTTTGTTAATGTCGTAATCCAACCTTATCTGATTTTAAGACTCACCCAGAACGCTGCCACCCATTGTATTTCGCCATCGAATGCTTAAATATTCGTAGATACCGCGAGCGTTAAATTTTCCTCTGCAGCCATGCACTTTATTTATATATCGAGTACTCTTGCATAGCGCATCGTGGCCATAATTAGGGCAATTCGAAAGAGGGTAATTAGCCCCTCCGATGTTCGGACGTAATGTCCACCCCCAGTCGGAGAACTATTTGCAGGCCGATCGATTGAACGCCTTCGTTTAATGTATCAAAATTAAAGGCGACACTATATTTATCGCATAAGAGATAATTGCCAACGGCGATTGGTGGGGCTAGCAGAATCGCGAGAGAGTTGCAGTCGCCGTGGCGCACTCTCGACTGAGTTTACGAGGTACGGAAACGCTGAAAAGGATTTAGAGAAGGTGATCTATAAAATCCTTGGTGCTGGTATAGCCAACGGTGCTTTGGTGGCGCTTGGGCTATATAACAGCCTCCGAGCGGGAAAAGAAGAGACGCAGATTGCGCTATATACGCGCGATGTGACTCCGGGCGAGGGTGAGCCCAAATGAATATTCCTATGGCTAATCCCACCACCATTAAATTAACTCTAAAGCCAAAGTAGATTCGGGGAAAAGAAAATGAATCGCGAGGATGGTATAGAGAGGGGCTAGGAGGGGGGAGGGGGGTAAAGAGGTTGAGGAAAGGGAGGGATGTAAGACTAATCCTTGTAGCCATTAATCGACGAAGCGCTCGACAAAAGCTTTCAATATTCCATCGATTAACGGCTCAGCGAGATAAGCAATAATGCGTCGATAGTTTGAGTCTTCGAGCCATCGTCTGTTGCCTTAGCATATTCGCTACGTTGACGTAATAGCGTATAAAAAAATCTAATTTTTATTTTTATTATTCTGCGAAAGTTGGAGGCGTAGTAATGGATTTGAAAGAGAGATTCACGAATGGGATTACGTCAGAGAAAAATTATTAAGGCGTAAATGATTGAAAAAAATAATTTTTTTAAAGTGATAGTTTTTTTTTGAATTGTTTGGGTATAAACATTTAAAAATGGAATTTTTCAAAATTTACTTCATATATGTCAAATATTTCAAGTATTTCAAATATTTCAAATATTTCAAGTCAAACAGTTGAGAAAGATCGCTCGCCTCAGCAATATGGAGGTTTGGCGATTTGAGGGTTTAAAAGCCCGGCGTCCATTGAAAAATCTTTATTTTTCTTAAATTTCTTCGTTCTCGTAAAATACGAGTCAAAGAGCAAACATTTAATCCCGGGGTCGAGATTTTTATGTCCTCGGGGAGGCGGAAGATACGACGAAGTTATCCGATATCCCGGGAGGGATGCTGCGAGAGGAAGTAGGAAACAGCGACGGGGGACTGGGAACGGGAGAAAAAATGGTTCGGTAAGGGCAGCCCCGGAGAGAGAAAGTGAGAGAGTGACGTGTACCAAATCGGACTACGCCGCGGAGTACATACCGAGAGTACAGTTGTAGACGGATTTTTCCGAGTTATTTAATATTGCTGCATAACTCGTACAGATGGGACGGGTTCAAGTGTACGAGGTAGCAAAACGGAGCGAAGAAGGAGAAGATGAAAAAGGAGAAGCGAAGAGGAAGAAGAAGAGAAGAAGACGAAAAAGAGGAAGAAGAGGCGGAAGACGAAGAAGAAGAGGCGAAGAAGGAGAAGAGCGAGGAGCAAGGTGGAAGGGAATAAAGTTCCGGGAATCGCGGAGTATTACAAATATAAATAAGAAAATTCCGGGCCCGGGTTGAGCAAAGCTCGAAGACACGAGTGCGGTAGCTTTCGCAGCTCTCGCAAACCACGGCACGTAAAGCTGCACGCCGGCTCGGAAAGAAAGTGGATGGTCGTTTCCACGGACCGCGTCGGTCGGGTCTTTATACGTACGGCGAATTTGCGCGGGAGCAAAGAAACCGAGAGACGAATGACCGAGGGGTGGAACGAGACGGGAAGAGAGCAAAAGAGTATCGAGTCGGTCTGTAGATCAGACTCGGCGAAATTCGTCCGGCGCACCAGAAGTGGCGGCCGCTCGGTGAGCTACTTATATAGTTTTCTGGTTCTCTTCTCGTCGTTCCGGTGTACGATGAAGTTTCCGGAATTAGCGACGCGAGGAAAAAAAGTCGTCGCGGAAAAAAGACAGATTGGAGTTCTGGAGCCTGTAATTCTTGCGATGTTTGTCGCTTCGGAACTGGACCGCGAAAAGCACGTTCCGTAGATTCCATCGTATCGATTTCCCTACAAATACGAGCAAACATATCGGTGATCGACGGAGCAGTGCGAGGATGAAGACAAGGCTGCAATGTTGTATGCACAGTAAAAAAAAAAGTTTGCACTTTTTACTGCTTATTGTCAACAAACGTCAACAATTTTTGATTGGTTAATTTTCCGATCCCACCATCCGATTCTAGATTTACAAACACAAGTACAAATTAAAATTGTTAATGACACGGGAAATAAAAGGACAGGTTTGTATATTCGAACCTCAAGAAACGAATTTGTTGCTTATTTAACAAAATTATTTTTACGAAACTTAAAATTAAAATCGGAAACTTCGTATTCCGATTTTACGAAATTATTTTTTACTGTGTGTTTTTCCAGTCTCACCCATGACATTTATGGAGCGCTCTTGATCCCAGGGTATCAAGAATCCTATCGAAGCATCCGTCTAATTTGGTTTCTATTAAATTCGTCGTAAACACTTTGCTTACATTCCGTCGCATCGATTTCTCTACAAACAATTCCAAAAATATTTTTGATCTACGGAGCAGTGCAACGATAAAGACAAGGTTGCAACATCACATGGTCTTCCAGACTCACCCATAATGTCGACGGACCACCCTTGATCTCACGGTATGATCGACAATCCTATCGAATCCTCCCTCTAATTTAGTTGCTCTTTGGTCGTAAGCATTTCGCCGGAAGCTGAAGAAATCACCTAAAAATCCTCACGTTCTCTGTCAAAGATGATGAAACGAATTCTCTGAAAACAATTTAACTCCGCCGAATTCGCTAATGCACCGGAAATGAACATGAATTCATATCTTCCTCAATTGCGACTGGTACCGTCGGTTGTCCAGTTTTTTGCGGTTCAATCCCGACAACGACGAGCTAGGGTGGTGAATCGCCACGAAACGAGTGACCTTTGGCAGCAGTTACAACGTCGGCCCTTAAAACATTGATCAGTTCGTTTGCCGGCCGGCGTAGGACGTTCCACTGTGTCTCTTCCATGGTCGGTGTGTGGGTGTCGGCTCTAGGTGGTTTTCACGTATGGCCGAAGGTACGAGGGAGGCGAGCACGAGTGTGTCGCGTCTCGGCCTTGTCGCCCCCGCGATCTCAGGCTGACCTAGGTCTTCGCCGAATGAACGCGAAGCGCCGTTCCACACACGTACACTCTGCGAACTCATACATGCGCTATATATACACTCCCGCGGTTTATCACGTAGCTCGCTCGACAATGACCGAAAAAAGGAGATAAAACGGGACAAGTTGAACGAAACGCACCGCATACTCCTTACACTCTGTTTCTACTACGTGTACTGCTTTCCGTCCTTAACGCCCACCAACTAATTCGTTGTCGACGCGTCGTGTGCGTCAGCGTCTCCCTGGTGGAAATTCTGGAGCGTTACATTTCGCCACGGCAACGAATGAGGAAGAGGCCTGACAAGACCCCGATGTAAGGCTCTAATGCTGCTAACAGACATGTTTTAGTGCGAGATTTTCTGGCGATGGTGAAGGGCGGTTGAAGTATGAGGTATGCAAATTTCAAAAGTGAACTCTATGAAGATACCAAAGCTATTTTTTTATTTTACGCGGTCCAACACTTATGGCTATTTCTACTGCGGTCCAATGGCTAATTTTGGAGCTTATACGTTCTTTGGAAGCTTATACCTTCGGATATAATTTTGGAGATTATACCTTTGGAGCTTATACGTCGCTGAAACAACCAAATTTCGAGTTACAAAAGCGGATTAAAAGATAACGGCGCGTCCTGAGCTAGAGCAGATGCGCTGAATGGCAATATACCTGCTCAGCCGCCAGAACATGTTAATATTGCTAATAAAAAAATTAACTCTATGAAGATACTAAAGCTATTTTTTTAAAGCGACCTTTTGTACTTTCGGCTATTTCTATTGCGGTGCCAATGCATCGTTTCACCTTCGCAGCTGATGCATAGCTAAGATAACCAAAATTTGAGTTGCATAAATGATTTTAATCCACTTATGCAACTCAATATACCCGCTCAACAACCAGAAAATTTTATAATATCACTGCCAGGGATCGTTTAAGGTAAACGGCCCAGTTGTCGCCACCTTTAGGCCCAGTTTCCGCCATCTTCAATTGTTAAAGGGAATATTTTATGAAAAATATACGCATCGCGGCAGTAATCAAGAGTAAACCGCACTTCAACATGCCGTCAATTTCGTTTGTATTTAACGTATAGTGTATTTATTATTAGTATAAATTGCGATTAATGGCGGTAACTGGGACAGCGGCGGAAACTGGGCCGTTTACCTTAGTACATTTAGTTCATAGTGAAGAAGCGGTCAAAGAGCGAGGTATGAAAATATCAAAGATTGGATCTACAAAGAAACCAAAGCCATTTTTCTTGTTGAAGCGATGTTCAACACTTCTAGCTATTTCTGCTGAGGTGCCAATGTATAATTTCACCATCGCAACTTATGCGCAGCTAAGACAATAAAAATTTGGTTTACAAGAGCCGATTAAAAGACAACGGCGCATCCTGAGCTAGAACAGTTTCGACGTAAGGCAACCTGTGCGCACAACGGCCAGAAAATTAGCGGGCAGCGCAAGGTTCGAGGGGGGAGGGGGGGAGGGGGGGGGGAGAGGGCGGCCGTGATATACACGGGGACTTGGAAAAAGCATTAACAGCATAGTTTGTTACGCCTCAAGGAACAGCTAATTACCGCCTCCACCGGTACTTACATTCTTCCCAAACCAATTATTCTACTTTGTACCGATCCTCGTGACCCGCCTGCGAATTATTCGATTACGCGGTTCTCCGATCCCGGCGCACGCAGCTCGGTGCTTTAATTATTTTTTTTATATTTCTTTTCTCCACTCTCCAATCCAGCTACGCCTGCTGTCCCAACGCCAGCTTCTGCTCCGCAGCGTCTTGTTGTATTTTACCGCCTCCGATTCTCGCTGCGACTTCGACAAAGTATCGGTAGGGGAGGGCGGGGCAAAATGGACCACCGAAGCAAGACGTATCCAAGTCGCGATCCGTTTTGCCCCGCGGTTGCGTTTTGACCCGCTCCACCCTGCACTTGTTTTCACCCTGCAACATTCTCGACTACCTCACTCAGCAGAAGCTCGGGAATCGCCGTGTTTCTTTCTTTTTTATCTTTCAATATTTTTTTTCCATCCTGTTTTATGAACTTTTCCTTCGCTCCTTCCGTTACTTTCCGGGAAGCATTAATCCGTTCGGTCGAGCCACTCGCAGTACTAATGCCGGTTATCTACTCGACGTACATCGAATCATGAACTACATTTAACGCCGAGGTAGAACGCAACGTTCCTACCCGGTTGTGGCTGCCCGCTGAGACGGAATCAGCTGCGAAGGAAAACTTAACAACCCGACGATGCGAATTTTACACTCGGTTAGCCGACGACTAATGTTGTCTGCAACCCGTCGGGCTCGTCGCGCGGGGATCTTATTTATCGCGGCTGGCTCCTCTGGCATCGTCGACGGATGTGTGCTGGTTTATGCCCTCAAGTTTCCCGGCGATCTCGATTCCCGTTTCTCGATTAAGGGAGAGTGGGCGAATTCCCGCCACCTAAACAGGGGATTAATTGTGTAGTGGATAAATAATTTATTTATCGAAATTTCAACCTCGACTAAAAATTAACTTCTTAAGGTAGCTTGAGGTGACTTAAGGTGAAAATAATTTATTTGACGGGCACCCCGCAAATAAATAGTTATTTGGTTTAAATAAATATTTCAGTAAAATTAAAATAAAATATTTACTAAAATTATTATTTTACTCAAATAGTTATTTTACTTAAATAATTATTTTACTCAAATTATTGTTTTACTCAAATTATCATTTTACTAAAATTATTATTTTGCTAAAATAAAAATATTTATTCGCGAATGCCCGTCAAATAAATTTGACGTTCGCGTCAATACTGAACTTGACGTCACTGCAAGGTTGTTTAAAATCTGCCGTTTTATCGACTGCCGGTATTCGACCATCGTCCTCTAACTTGGATCTCTCTACTTTTCTTCCCAACTCTTGACAATTACCCCGAAATTCATTTATTATTCCTACAAATTTTTCTGATTTTTTTTTTTTTAAGCGTGCACGGAACTCTTACGATTGCTGTCGGCACGCCGTGTCGAAGGGGTCGTCGACGTTTCGCCACATACCCTACGCGACAAACCCAGTTATTAAATTTTCACTCTATAACCGTTGGCAATTCCGCGGGCGAACGTACTTTGTGTAGTTGACGGTCACTCCCCGCCTCCTCGTACCTGGCCTACGAGCACGTTCACAACGACTCCGACACGCTTATATGCTTCAACCGGCAGGTACTACACGATTTATTCAAGGGACAACGGGATACCGCACTTTGTACCGTTCGGTTCCCGCCACCGTGCGATATTATACGCGTTGCTGGTCAGCCCGCAACCCCCTGACCACGTTGAATTTCGTCGCACGTAGAGAACCCCCCCCCCCCCCCCCCCCCCCCCCCCCCCCCCGCCCCCCTTTACTCTCCCCGCCCCGAAGGCCCCCCCCCCCCCCCCCCCCCCCCCCGGACCACATGTTTATTATAGTCGATAAAATTATACATGGACACAGCGAGCCCGGCTACTCTCTATAATTACGTGTTTAACGTACATTTGTTAAAATAAACGTTAGGGAGAGAATTTCTGGGGAATTGTCAAAAAGTTAAAATACGACTTGCATATATGTTTCTCGACCAGGAAACGAATGATCGTATATGATTGTAAACTCTTTGTTCTTCCGGTTGTTAGATGAAAGAAAGTAATTGTAATGATGGTCAAAATTCGCGGGCTCCGAAAGGGAGAGGAACGATGTGAAGGATGGAATTAATTAATTGGGATTGATGGTGCGTGACGAAATATGGAAAATTAATTGAAGCAATGGAATTCGATATTTCCATTGTTGTCGCTATATTCGCTCTGACAGATTTCGAATCGCCGGGCTGAAAAAAAGTTTTTCCATTTTTACCCAAAAAAATATCAAGTTGAGGGGCAATTTGACATTTCTTTGGGTAATAATATAAAAAAAAAAACATTTTTTTCATTGTTTCGTCGTCATTGCCGAACAACCACAGAACGATTTAATGACAACGATGGCAATATCGAATTTTCGACATCAAAAACTCGATACGCCTCACCTTTTTGGTGAGACAAATTTATTTTTAATTGTTTATCTCTCCTCAGTCCTTGCGAATGTCAAATACCACACACATTTTAGTCACAATTTTACACGGTATTATAAAAAACAAAAGCTTGGCGCTCGTTGTGCCATAATTACAAAACCATTGTTAAAATTGTATACGATTTTGTTTAGAAATTTTCCAGTAAAGTGAGTTTGAAATCTTGAGGTAAGAGCGTCGGAACTCTCCGCGAAGCTTCATACTTTTTGCCTAAATGCAGAATACGCTAACGCGCACATATTCAGGAAAAAAAATGCTTTTACACTTTCGTCGAATAATCACGATTCTCGGGAAAATACCGAACCATATTTATTCCGCGCCGTCTCCTGTCGTCATTATATTTCTGATTGAATCTGTCAACAAGATAATGATATTTTGCAGGTTAGACGGACGGATAGGAAAGCCCGGCGTACTGCACGAGAGTATAATATGCAGTGTCCTATAACGATACAACGTTGAGACTATTCGAGCACGATATGGATTCAGACGAGTCGCTTGCTATGCATGCTGTATCGTGGCAAGCTTTCGTTATACGTGTCTTCGTTATCCTGCTGTTCATGTCCCGTGTCCCGTGTCTAGCGATCGTGTACCCTATTACGTGAAATTTCGAAGGAAACCCGCGTGCGCTATTACGCTGCTCTCCGGCTACCTTCTTACTATACGTCGGGCATACTACGATGTACGTGTGGAAGGCGAGGCGAACGACCGAGAGAGAATCACCCCGTCACATGTCCATACCAATCAAGCAGTGGCAAAATTTTCGTTACGCAACTTCGACACGTTCGATAATTTTGGGATCAAACGGTATTGAAAATTACGAAGTTCGCACTATCACGTATGAGGGTGGCACAGAGGGCGGGGGGAAGAGAACGGGCCAAAACCGTTCTCCGGGGTTAATCGGACTATATGTGCAATCTTTCGCGGAACGTAAACAAAAATATAAGTCATGTATAATATAATATAATATAATGATAACAGGGAAATCATCCCCCGGAAATTTGGCCCCCAATATCACGAAAATATCATATAAAAGTATATGTGTGTGTGTGTGTCTGTTTGTGCATGTGCATGTGTGTTAAATGTATAAACAGTTAAAATAGATAATACACACCAGATAAGACATAAAGACATAAAGTTACGCTACAAAGTGCGACAACAATATATTCATATTAAGAACGGACAACTAAAATCGACAATCTATATACTCTGAGGTTCTTTATAATAACAATATAATTTAATATATTGCCAAAAATTGAGTTATCATTGTCTTCCAGGTATTCTATAGAATAAAAAGCATTGAAAAGTAACTTTTTGAATTTATTTTGATCACAAATATTTTTTTCACGTAGCGACCAGTATTCGTGTCATGTTCTGGGTAAATTAGATGGACGTTTATTGAGTAGATTTCTAGTTTCCAAATTATTTTTCAAGGACATACTTTATATTTTTGGAAGGACTTTTCTTTTGCATTTTATGGGGGCCAAATTTCCGGGGCCAATTTTTCTAGACTCAATATAATATAATATAATATAATATAATATAATATAATATAATATAATATAATATAATATAATATAATATAATATAATATAATAATCCTAGAACTCATGTACGGGGTACAAAAGTACCAAAGACGGTATTCAAACTGCACTCCTAAAGTAGAAATTGACACTATCGACTTGGGATCTCCACGATAATTTAGTTTCATGATCTGAGGATGTGCGGAGACCGGTAGTAGCCTCAGTTACTCGCTGGCCGTCGCACAGGGCGCTAACGCAACGTACCATTCTCTTCCTTATGAAAAAACGAAGAGATTCATGTGTGGCAAAACCCATTTTCTACTCATAGGACCCTCGTACGTTGAAGAAACGCATATGGTACATATGGACCCTAATCATGAGTTACAAGGTAGAAAAAATGATACATGAGTAGGGATAACATAATATAACTTGAGTCATCACAAATTGGGAACATGCGTTTTGTCTTGCTCTCTCCAATATTTCAGGTCGATTTCTGCTCGCAAAGAGTTGCATCGCTCAATCTTCCCGTGTTGCCCCGCTCCACCTTGTATCGTGGATAAATTTTTTTGTCAGACATCGGCTTTAAGTACCTTCCGCATTCTCCTCGTTCAAAGGGATTACGAATTGAGTCGATGTTCAGAGGCGAAGCGAATATGGTAGAAAGTTTTTAGAACGATGAACGGTCTTTGGCAGAGATCGTGCATCATTATTCGAATATAAAAATGGTAGAACACAGGGCGAGATGGCGGGTTTATAAAAGATCCCACATAGCGGGCTAACCGGTAGCGTGTGAGCAGGTCGGGGAATCCCACCCCCCCCCCCCCCCCAAGCATAGGCGAACTCTCTTACACTTTTTCATTTATGCCGGAAAGCCGATCTATGACCTTATTAGTCGATAATGGTGAGAAATATAGCTGGGGAATAACGATCTTGGCCGTTATACGCGATCATAAATGTTGGATAAAATGTCGCGAAGCGCCGTAGAGCCGTTATGCAAGCTCGCCCTCCCTCCCCCTCGACTCGTCCCCCTCTCTCGCTTTCTGGATAGCTCTTGGAAAGCTTGTAGGCTTCGATGCTTCTACTTATATATTCCAACGCAAGTCAGCGAAGTTATATATTTTAAAAAAATGAAACCCCTACAGGAGCTCCGCGCATATGCCATTATGATCGTAAAACTCCGCTCGTCTTTCTCCTTCCCTGGTTATGTCATATTCATTCGACCCCCTTTTTTTCTCCTATTCTCGGCTTCCAAATGCCATTTTTTTGTACTTCAATTTTATAGCCTCGATATTTCTTCGTCGCGGCGGCGATGAAATTTATGTATTGGCAAGTTGTTCGCTAATTGGAGATAAAGGACACTTGTTCGCTCTTTAAACCTTTTTCGTTCAATTTCACGTTCTGTTGGATTTAGCACGTGCGGCGGTTGCGTATTTGGCGGTTCGACGGAGTTTCAGAAAAATCGCAAAAAAATTGATAAAGTCCGTCGAAGAATTAACATACCGCTGGATTTTTTTATTTTATTTATAAACCACTGATCATTCGATGGAGCCTTAATTCGGCTACCCGCTCTCCCGGCTGGTACACTAGAAAAAAAATACCAATGACTAGTCAAATTCGCTTGCGGGCTGCCAAAGAAAAAAATTGTTATTTCAATTCTTACAATTCCATACGGGATTGGAACGATAACATGTCACCCTGACAGTCTTGCCATCGTTATTTCAATGTCATATGGAATTGAAAGTAGAATCTAAAACAATAAAATTTTATTTAACGGCCGCCAAATGCTTTTTTTTCAGTGTAGCACACGTGAGAAAACTGTTTCTGTTTCTCTAACAAAATGTCGTTTGTTAATAATTTATTGTTGTAGCAGCAAAAATATTTGGCTGCTACAGCAAAATATTTGCTGCCATAGCAAAATATTTGCTGCCGTAGCAAAATATTTGCTGTCACAGCAAAATATTTGCTGCCCACCAAAATATTTGCTGCCCACCAAAATATTTGCTGCCCACCAAAATATTTGCCGCCAGAGCAAAATATTTTGTTGTCCCTATCTTAAGCAGGTAAATGACATATGTTAACAAAATTCTTGTTGTCCGAACACTTATTTTTTCTCCGTGCACAAATCGACAGTACTAACGACATTACCATACAATTCCAGAAACCGACGTGCAACTTGTCGGCTGTTTGCCTTGTCGAGACAAAAGTCGAGCCAAAAAAGAAAATTGTCAATGTCCATCGGACAAACCCCATGTCGTCATAATTTGTTCATTTTTTTCCCAAACCACCGTCTTAATTCGGCTATCACTGTCGCGCACGGTGGCGCAAATCGGCACGAAGCAGACAAGTCGGGAAATCGACGTGCCGGTCCGAACCGAGAACTCTCGTGCGCGCGCGCTCGCACGCGGGCGTAAGATTCGATGAATATTTAAGGTATAACGCGATCCACAAACTACGCTCGTGCCGTCTCGAATCTACAAATTGGGAAAGTTGCGCGCCCCAGTCCGCCGCGCTCGTTGCCGCGTTGTTCGGTGCCGTTCCATACACCCCTCGCTCGTTCTCCCGCTTCTTCCCCCCACCCTCGCGACGAAGATGCTCCCCCTCCCCCCTTTCTCCCTCTCTCTCATCCCCACCCTCTCCTGTTCTCGCTTCTCCGTTGCATTATCTTTGAAACTTCGTGACATCTTATAAGTTTCGAAACTTTTGTTATGCTCACATTCAAACTTGTATATCTATCTCTCCTTCTGTCTGACACTCTCGGCGCTTTCGCTTCATGATGCGCTTTGGGTATAACGATACCGGCACGTGACGCTTCGGCGGAGAAAGCCGCCAGTCCGCGTTGTCATGTGCCACTCTGGGCGAGATTTAAGGGTGCAATGTCTGAGGACGGCGGTGATTTTATGCTAAACGGAGCGCACACGCGCTTGCTGGCTGCGATCACGCAAACACGCCAATGCACCAGTCATTCGCGGAGACAAAATACCGAGTCATAGCCGGGGCAAATTGGCGAGTGCCGAGTGCCAGAGCCGAGATTCTTGTCTGTAGCGAAGTGAGCGGATTTTATGTTTTTATCACAAATCCTTCTGTTTGGGCTCTTGGCGGTTTGTCTATCTTGCTCGATGTCTTAGGGCAGTACAAGCACAATGACTGCCGCCGCCTAAGTTCGAGAGAAAAAAGACAAAGATTACAAACACTTCTCGATGAGAAAAAAAATCTGAAAAAATTCTAACTTACAAAAGGTGCTGAAAAGATTGTTTGTGCATAATAATAATTTCAGAATGTTCGTAACAAATTACTGAAAAAATATTGTGCCACAAATTACCCGCCAAACAATTTTTTTTTATTACGAAAATGATTTGTTAGTTTTTCTGAATACGTATGAATATTTTCAGAATTTTAATTAATACTTGAAAATTACGATTTTAAACAAATTTTAACATAAAGGAAATGAATAACATTTTGGAATCATTATTATGGACGAACAATCTTATCAGCATCTT
>JAPYZD010001283.1:0-22107 GCA_030522725.1 Ichneumoninae sp. B BG-2022a
GTGACAGTTCATGCTCGGGATATTTAGATGCGATTGTACTAATAATATCCGCCCCCAAACTAAATACGCGCGTTATTTATTCGCCCGGTCGTTACAATACGATACATCTTTGGCCATCGGTCTTTTGATCTCGCCACAGGGCACGCGGGTTCCCTCATCGGGAACCCTTCGGTCGTCCGGTTCATCCGGCGAGAGATGGAGCGAGATGAGAGACGAGAGTCAGGGGCTCCGGCTGCGCGAACCGATCGCACGTCGATTGATTTACAATGGGCGGAGGTGTGGCGGAGAATCCGACACCCAATATCAATGCCGATGGGTGAGGGAACGCCGAGGGGCCCCGAGATGGAAGAGCGAGTCCTCGGGGACTGTATACCCTACAGAGAATCGTCCTGCTAGCGTGGACAATTATCGTGCCGGACAAAGGGTACGGGGGTGTATACTGTTTGCGCACAACCACCATATTGTATCTCCTATCCTACGTAAATGTACGTTGCAAGAGGCCCAAATAAAAATTGTCGGTTTTTCGGTCGACCAGTCATTGGCTACTTTAGAGCCTCTAAAGACAGCTTTGAGAGGAAGACAAAAATCTGCCAATAATTAAATATTGCTCCAAATAAAAGAGTCCTAAATAAATATCTAACAAACGATCAGTGACCGGCCGATTTTCAGTCAATGGCCTCTGAAAGATATCTTCGAGAGGGAGACGAAAAATCACCAATAATTGAATATTGGCCGAAATACAAGAAGAGGCCGAAATAAAAAACGATCGATCAGTTATTGGCCGATTTTTAGTCTATGGCGTCTGAGAGATGTTTTTTATAGGGGGGCGAAAAACACCGCCGACGATCGAATATTGGCCGCGCATCGGTAGGCCAATGACTGGATGTTTACTTCGGGCCTTCTTTAATCGTCCAGACGCTTCGTAACAATACCGTGTGTATAAGCAAAGTGAGGATATAAGAGAGGAACTAACCCGAGGCTCTTTACGCAGCTGACGCGTCTCGTATTAAGAGCCGCGTGGGCAACGGTGCGTGGGCCAACACCCGCACGTTACGTTACACTGCCGGTATAGTAATGTATCCGCGTGACCACGCGCCTGAGCACGCAACTCGAGAAACCGCGAAACTAACGGGTGTGCGCATCTTGTATCCCCGTAGAAACGAACGAGAGGGAGAGAGAAAAGGGCACCTACCTATACGACCGATCATTCAATTATACGTTCCTTGTATAGGCAGCCAATTTATTCGGTTCGCAGTCTTCTCCGTTCTCTTTTCCATTCTTTAACCCTTCCCTCTTTGCACTTTTATTTCTATATTTATTGCAGCTTGTAACCGCGGTGCAGTTTCCGTACGGTAAGATAGGATTGGACTTAAAAACTATATTTCTTGTCCACAAAGGAACCCACTATTTGTTTTCGTATTAATTTTATAATTTTTGCTTCCTCTTAGAGGAAGCTATATTGTTAAAGATAAATGAAAGATTTTAATAATAGAGGACGTAAAATAATCTATAACTAATACGTCGAAATTTTCGACATTTACAACGGCTGTAACTCCGAAACGACTTGAGACAGTGAGGTGAAATTTGGTAGCGTCATCACGTCGTTTCGTTGAAGATTGAGTGCAATTTTCACGAAGATTGAGGTCCGATTGGAGATTTTACGCGATTTTGAATATTTAAAAAATTCCCTGTGGTAGCTCCAACTTGCGAAAGTTTTGAGCTGTCGCCCTAAAAGTATACATAAATATACTATTTTTATCAAAGACCTTTGTATTGAATTTGGTCGAAATCTATCCAAGCGGTCAAATTTTATGTGATGTTGTTATGTTTAAAAAATTACTAAAAACGGTATAATTCGATTAAACATGGTGGTATCGTGCTTAAATGTAACACGGAAATGGACTAACACTGTACAATGCTTGGCATCAGATTTGGCGAATATCGATATAATGCTTATTTATTACAACTTCCTCATTTCCTACAACTTTGCACGTACCTTCCTCCATGAAGAAGAAAATTACCGAATCAACGAGAGAAAAAAGTGCACGTTTGCGAATAAGAAACGTTCGTTAAATTAAGGAACTTTATTTTTTTACCGTTTCCGATTCTGCTGCAGCAGACGCGTCGATAATCTCTCACAATTACTTCTAGGGTAACACGTTGGGCAATTTCGTACACGCAATAAAATTAAATTTCAATGACTAGAATACGCTGCGTCGTTTCCTAATACATGTAATTCGTTATAGTTGCGGTGTAGTATTATATAGTGTTCAAAAACTGTAACTACCTCTCCCGGACACTTCTCGCCCCGCGGACGTGTACATCATCCTCTTTTGCGATATTTTTTATTTTTTCCCTCCTCGCTTGCACAGAGAGTTACACATCGGTATACCAACGGGATTGTAATGAGCCCGTAAATAGCCAGCAATCATCGGGAATGGTATACGAGACGTTTGCGCTCACGAAAGCATAATAGTCTCATCTGCTGTTTTTTTCCCCCCCTTCCGCTCGTTCTCTTTCTTTCATTTTCTCCCCGTGGTTAAAGCCCTGTCGACAACTCGACGACGATGAGACGAGACGAGCGGCAGCTTTATGTCGCCTCACGTGTCACGTCACGCCTCTGCGTGCTCGCGGGCCGATCCTGAACCTCGGAGCGCAGCGCGATCCAAGAAGCGTACGTATACAACGTGCATAAGACAGAGCAGCATGCCCGCCCAGTTCTCTCGTCATTCGACTCGGGGAGAGACACACGGGCACAGATCCGCGAATTCATTTGTGTGCAGGGAACGAGGCAGCAGGGGTACCCCTAGCGGGCACGAGCGGCGGGAGAAAAGAGGAACGAGGCAGACGGAACCAATCCCAATGCCCACGTCCGATGTCCGTACGAGCCGCACGTGCGCGACCGACGAAAGAATGAATAAAAGCAAAGGGACGAAGTACAAAAAAAAAAAAAACAATAATAATGTAAAGAATAAAAAAAAAATACGAGACGAAACAAAATGTCGGTAATTTCGGTTGGTTCGATAATTCGACGGTGATACATTCGCACGTACGAATGAAGGAAGAAGGCAGAGAGACCTACACGCTCGAAGACGAGCGCGATGCCGGCTGGCCTATAGCCATTTTCTCGACACTCGTAGAATATTCTTTTTTCCTCTTTTTTTCGCCCCCCATTCGATCCATCATTTATGTCTCCGGTATCGAGCGGACAGGGAATATAATAGTCTTAAGTGGAAACTTGGCCGTTTACAATTTACACTGTCTTTATACGATCCCGATGTACAGTGCACGTGGCGACGGCTATTAGCACATCGAACTTCTGCCAAGGAAAATTGAGCGAGTGTGTGTCTCGACTATTAAGAACCGCTGAATTATAAAAGAGCCTTTGCGCGTTTGCTCCGTCGCCCTATCCCACCCCGCTTCGACTCACTTCGCTCCTCGCGTACGACCCGCCTATAGCTCGTACAGCTGAGCCGTGAGAAAGAGGGAGAAGAAAAAAGAAGTCGCCTCCATCCGCGAGGAGAGTCGACTCACACGTGCGCCGCTCGAGGAACGCTCCACGGAAGAGAGTGATGAAGAAAGAAAAAGAACAAAAAAAAATCGTAATTTCGCTCTTAATAATTCAAGCGCGACGATAGGACGCTCTGGAAAACGCAACGGGGAAAGCGAGCCCTCTTCTGTAATATGTATTTTGTAGCGGAATAAGGTATGGGTATAATACAGTGAGTGTGCTGCAGAGTACACCGCTGGCACTCTACTCGCCCGTACGATACGTAGGTGTGTTAAGAACCTGCTGATTTAGTAAGGACGCGACAGCTCCCTCGTGTTTGCGCGAGCTTTGGAAGGAAAAAAAATTAATTCTTCAGTCGTGTCTACGGCAACGCGTCGTTTTTACGTGAAAATTAAAGTAACGCGTGGGTCACTTGACTTCCCTGCTGATCGTCGTTACCATTGAGAAAAACTTTGAGTCTGGCGTAACGGAGAAGTGATGCACCACAAAAGTAACACCTTCGTAACATGCAACAACAACTCAACAAATTGATCTTCTGCAAAGGCTAATCGTGCCGATGAAGGAATATTTCTTCCATTGTATTTGGATAATTTTTTTTTTGTCGAGAAAAGAATGGAGCGCTCCTTGTTTCACGTGTCCGATGCATCGACCGGGGAATCTCAGATTGGCCGATGTACCTTGGCGCCATCTTTCCCTGTGGACGGACCGCAGCCGTACACAGGCTAATTCGAAGCCCGAATAAATTAGACCCCGCACGAGGCCTATGTGTGCACAAAACAACATTGAACTTTCGACAAACTCCAACCGTGTTCCCTTCCGAGACTACAACGTCCTGTCGCCTACGCAATTTCTTGCAGGGTTCGAGGCGAGAAATTGCGAGACTCGTGAAATCGAGCGCGACGATGCAACGAAAATCCTCTTTTTTCCCTTAAAAAAAAAACGAATCCATCCCGACCTGGCACGATCAATCTGGCCTTTTTACCAAGGGCAATATTATGAAACCATTTCAGATTAAATTGTATTTTTAATTTATGACAACGACCGGAGATATCGAGTCTCCAGGGATGATTAATAAAAAAGCAATTATCGTGGATCCTCGACGAGCTTGTTACGCAGCTCGTAGTCGGCTCAGACTTCCCTAGTACCGGTCGCAAAGTCAAAGTTCACTCAAAAGATATATGCGAATGTTTGTCAAAGAATTATTTACTTGTTCGGTTGAATTTGTCAGCTTGACCGGTCTTCATTCCCGGCTTCGCCCGTCACGTCCTCCCGCGATGTAAACACAACAAACTCACTGGTGAGATACAATCACTCGTTGGATTCAAGCAGCGCCAATTGACATGGCAGCGTCCTCCGACGGAGCCTGATTGTACTGTTCCGTGATGATTCGCCGACTCGACGCTAGGTGGCGGGGTTCGCTGTTTTTATTTGGCGAATGTTTTGGTGCACGGATAACCTCTCGGATCGTTGTTGATATTTCTGAATCTATTCCACAGCTTGCGTGTTATTGACAACTGAAAATAATAAAGGTAAAAGAAAAATTGCGATTTTTCATTACATGTTTTTTTTTATAACTGCAAGTCTCGTTTGAACGGGCTCATTCGACAGGATTCAAGTCTCATTCGACAGGATTCCCTGTCTGTTCATACCTATTTATCTTATATTACAATACGTTTCTTTTATTTTAATATGTACAAAAGAGTCACGCGATGGCCTGGAAACTGGAGGTAGTCAGAATGGCAATATACATCGCGTTTCCCGTAGCGTTGTTCCATTGGTTCAATCAACCCCAGAACTTCGAGGAATGGGTGATAAAGACTCGAAGGGAGAGCTTTCCGCCGGACAGCAAGGAAAATCGAGAATATTGGGCGAAATTCATTTATGAATTCAATGCAAAGAAGGACATGGAAGAATTGGTGGCAATGGAAAATGCACACAAAAAATTTGAAGCTTTGGCTGCTTCGAAGAAGGCTTAGATCTATCTAGCTTAGTCCCTCAGTCTCTGGAAGACTTTGGTATCGCCATCGTCGTTCTTCCAGCGAGGAGATTGAAGCATTATATATATAATGTAATATATATATATAATTGCTTGCTGTAAAAGATTTTTATAACTAAGATATTACTTTTTATAGAGAAGATCCATCGGATCGTTAAATTATTATGTATTTTGTTCAATACACAAAATAACAAGTTTCATTGATATTCTGTCGGTTTGAATTAAATAATATTGTCCCTTTGTACATTATCAATTATATCACAATTCATGGAATTTATAACAATCTTAAAAATATGTACGTAGTCTCTGTATAGGTAATTCAGCTGCTTTTGGGATGCTGCTTTCGTATCCAGAATGTCATAAGAATGCCGCAGGCGGCTGAAGTTGCGGCAAGAATGTTGGCGCTGTTCGATCCCCACGTATCTTCGATCAGTCCGGTCAACAGGGGCGTAACGAGACGCGCCACATTTGATATGCTGTTTCCGGTGCCAAGAATCGAGCCTCGCTGATTCTTGGGACACCTGCTTATCATCATCTCCGTGGAAACTATGCGCATGAACAACAACGCCGTACTAAGCAGCATCGACCAGATTAAGAAAACTCCAAGACTGTGAGTCATTCCTATGCCCAATAACGCGATCATCATCGAGATGTAGCCGTGAAAATTACGCTTACCGTAATCGGAGTCCTCTCTGTAAAAACTATCGTTAACTCTACCGACGAACAAACCCGCCAGCGCCGCGACGAAACTTTGAAAGGATATCGTGTAACCGGCTATCTTCGGCGTCACGTCGAACTTCTCTTGAAGCTTTATACTGTAGTTGTTGTGAAAAGCGCCGATGGAAAAATCTGTAAGGAACTTCAACGCGAATACGTCCCAATAGATCGACCAATCGACGTTCACCAAATCCCGGATCGCGTCCGCGATCGAACCACCCACTCGGCCCGTTTTTACAGTTTCTTTCCCGTCCGTCTCATCGGTGCTCCACGCGGGTCTATTGACCGGCAAATCGCTCAGAGCGAAATATACTACAGCTGCAATTTTAAAGATCTTTTGTGACACAGGTCTCTTAACTGTTCTAGGGAGGAGGTGGGACGAAGAGATTCATTTACAGACCGGCATTGAGGAGAAACAGTGCACCCCCCAGGCAACACACATAGCTGAACCCATTATCCATCTCCACCAAATTGCCTCCTATCGCAGGACCCAGAGTGAAGCTCAGGCAAGCCACTGCTTTGGATCGTCCAAACACCAGAGGCTGCTGGTCTCTGGGAACTCTGTCAGTGATAACAGCACGAACTAGCACCTGTATATGCTTGAAGATACCTGATTAAATATTTAGATTATAGTAAACGAATCCCCGTCTTCACGCTTAAAGATCTCAAATGAAAATTACCTAGCAAAGCTCTCAACATCAATATGAAGATCAGCGAATTGATAAAACCCATGGAAGCGTAGCAGCAACCCACTAACAGCAAGCAATAGATCAAAATTTGTTGCCTTCCTATTCTATCGCTCCAGCTGCCCTGCAAATATCTTTGGATCAATATTGATGTTTGGGAAAGAGAGGGGAGGTTCCCAGGGCACTTACGATAATCGGTCCGCTGACTAGCTGAGTGAGGGCATAAATCGAAGTCATGCATCCCATTAAAAAATGCGAAGCTCCCAATTGTTTTAGATGCGTAGACATCAACGGCAGTACCAGACTTACCGCAAATAAATCCTGTATACATCGGAAAACAGAAGAATATGCTTTTTAAATTCTTTTTTTTACCCTTTCACTGTAATTATCGTTTGCATTATGGGGAATGAGTGTCGAGTGCAGCGCTGAAAAGATGATTGTCATCCACTCATAAATCCCATGTAATCGACGCTCTTATCGGCATTGTCATCCACTCGTAACACCCACGTAACCGTCGCTCTTATTGGGATTAACCTTCAAACTGACAATAATAAGTTGCAGTGCTGTCCGTTAAAAAAAAATGAAGTTTCTATAAAACCGAAATTGTTCGAAATCGTGATTGTTGAAAAAATTGACAATAATGAAAAAAAATCGTGCTCGCGTTTGACGTTAACTATTAGAATGACACGTGAAATATGGACAGTGTGAATTTATAAAAGGTACGAAAACGAAATTGTCACGTCAGTTAGAAATCCTCCTCGATTACCAGAAAAGATGAGAGAAAGATCCATTTTATCACGGGTTCCATCGTCAGACTTTGTTTATCCCGCGACAGTTTCCGTTGGGTTTGTCGGGATAGCCAATATTTTTCAGTATTTGAGTTTTCGCCATCGACCGTCCCGGTTCGTCGCCTCTCGCCGAAGTTCCCGCAGACGCGACTGGCCAGGACTGGCGTTACAAGACGGGGCGTTGTGGCGCGCGAGATTCACGATAAAAGGCGCGAAATACGTTGTAGGTAGAGGAAGGTAGAGGTTGCTGCTCGAGTCCCGGTGGAACGATTGGCGGACTCATTTGGCGGAACTGTAGCGCCGGGCCGACAGTTATGCGACCGATGCAGCTACCCCAGTACACCTTGGAACTCTATACTTTGTCTTTGTAAAACGAGGCACGAAACGGACTGTTAAAAGATTAACCGCATTAGACACTGCGCCCCACTCAGGCTTGACAATCGCGACCCATATCGAGCCGCGACGCGTATTCGACGACACACCGAACAGAGAACCTTCGAATCAACGTCTCCTCCGTTTGGTTATCCGCGATTATGGACTCTCCGACGCTAGCGTCGATATCGCTTTGTCCTCAGACGAGTTAATGATAACATTGCCGGACGAAAAGGCGCGGAACGCCGCAGCTCGATAGAGCCGAATAAGCTGCCGACGTGACTTTGTGTCTTCACCTACGACTACCGGGACTCAATTATTACGCTCGTCTCGCTCACATATCCGTAAAATGCAATTGCGTCGTAACGACGAAAAGCCGGTCGACGAATATACTTTGTGCCAGTCTAAGAAGTTTCGCTGAATATCAATAGGCCGGATTTTTTTTGTCTCCGCGATACCGCAAACCCTTTCGCGGCTGCACCGATGCCGGAAGGAAACTGATTATTGTTGTTCCGCGATCGTTAACTCCGACCCAGCCGGAACAATGGCCTCGAAATCCCCGGCTATACGCAAACTTTTGACGAATCTGCGAGACAGCAGCAAGTCCCAATGCATCAAATTACAGTGCGCAGCTTTAACCTATCTTTGCTCGTAAGTGTTATTGCAAAAGAACTGATAAATTATATGATTTGTGTATCTTATATTTTGTCCGTCCATTTTGTATACTTTGTCTTACTAAAATCCCATTTGTTTCGGCAGCAATGGCCAAGAATTGGAGAAGACACCAGCATTGAGCGAAGAGGAGTGCAGCGAGATATGCTCGATAGTCATGGACATCACTGCGAGCTTGCATCAGAATGCACGAGAGGAAGCTACAAAGGCTTTGCACGTCGTTGTGAAATCCTTCAAGAATCGTAATCTCAAATTCTTTCAATCCGCCATGCAGATCAACAGAAACAAAAGGTCAGTACTATGCGTGGCGTAAGTGAGCACACAGTTTGAGAGGTTTGTATTTAAAAAAAAACTGCCATCTTTTTCTCGTTCATTTTCGAATTTTTTTTATCCATATAAAAGAAGAAAAAATTGTGCAATTAACAAAAAAAAGTTGCCTTTTTTATAATAAATAAACGCTTGTTTCATATAAAAACCCTCTTTCCCCTTGTAACTTGTTACACTGTAAAATATGTTTTACAGTGTAAAATATGTTTTACAGTGTAAAACATATTTTTACTTTAAAACAACTGATTGTCCGCAACCAGTGACAATTTTTTATTTGTTAATTTTCCGATTTCACCATCCGGTTGTAGTTTAAAAATCAGAAATATAAACTAAAATTGTCAATGACATGGGAAATATGAGGACAGGTTTGTACAATTAAATTATAACAAACGAGTGTGTCACTTCAACCAAAATTATTTTTACAAAACTTTGTATTCTGATTTTACGAAATTGTAATTTACTGTATAGATTGTAATGGAGTATTGTCGAGGTCAGACTCTCTAATCATTTGTCTTTGTTGCAGGCTACAAATCTTCCAGTTCTTGGATGCTGTGGAAGACAGTTTGCTGGCTGCGATTGCTCGGGATCCAATGACGGTGGATTTCATGTACAACTGCCTGCGCACCGTGCAGTCAAACACTATGGAGTGGCTCGCGTCGACAGCGTGTACGGACAATCTTCAAATGCTCACACTGGCGGAAAATAGAACTCTCTCCGAGGATGAGGAGGTCGAAGAGATAATGATAAATTGCGCACTGGCCCTGCTGCAAAGACTGTACAAAATAGCGTTCATCAGCGCCGACATACAAAGCGTCCATAGGGTACGCTTTCATTTCACGGAACCTTCGAATTCGGATTCTCCGAGATCATTTCTGTACGTTTTTTAAAAATTTTTTCGCATTTACAGTTCGCACCGTTTGTAATGGACAAAGTCGTGACTCTCGCTTACATGGGACACAAACGACAGCGAGGTCCGGCCATAAAAGTATTGTATCAAGCGGTCGGAACCGATCTGGGAATGCACGTAAAAACGAGACACTCAGACACGTGGTTGAGATACAAAAACGATTTGCAAGGCTCTTACAGTACTCGTATGGCGCTATTGGTCAAAGCGTGCGAATTGGATTGGGCAAGCCAGTGGTCGATCAGTATTCAATTACTCGGCACCGATCTCCATCGTGGCGCGATGCTGATAAACAATTTGCTCAGTGTGGAGGAAAGGGCCTTCAAGTCAACGGACACTACGGTTCGCAGGTAAGATTCTCGATACACATCGTTTACCATAATAATCTATAATAAATAAACAATCGACATTTAATTTTCATTTATTTGTTCCTTCTAGGCAAGCATTCGTCTCATGGCAACTTTTGGTGGATAACTTTGCCCTGGACATGAAGGAACTCGCGACCACCAGACGTATAAGACTTTTGTGCGTTCCACTGACCGCAAAGAACAGCAAGAGCGAATTGATAGCGCTTACGAAACTGGAAGTCTGGTGGTACCTCATAACGAAACTATACCCGAGTATCCTGAAGTTCGCCGATCCAGTTATAACGCAATTTTTAAATTTTTGCTTTGGACCGTTGGGCGATACGCCTCTTCTCTCGACGAATGTCGACGTTATCGCCTCGCCCGGCAAGAGATTCTACAAGACGAGGATCGTCGCCGTTGATGCTCTGCTTCAGCTCATCGTTCAGAAACAAGAGGATCGTAAAGCTTTCCCGTCGAGTCTGGAGGAGAGGCTGCCGCATCCGATCGTCGAGGAACTCTTCAAAGACTGTTACAAGGCCTTTCTTCACAGCGTCGGCGAGGCTATTATCATAATCGGCCAGCTGCACGAGACCGAGGTGACAAACAGGGAAGAAGTGATCAAAGTCCTATTGACGAATCTCATGCGTTACGTTCGGTCGACGAACGCCGAATCCAAGGTTCGCATTGAATGGTTATATTTTGTTTTTTCACCTGGTACACCAAGTACGGTACTATAATAAAATGATTACCTCTTTGACTTTCAGACTGCCGTGTACAATGAATTAATACTAGTCGTGACGGAGCTGCTCAATCGTTCGCTCGAAGTATCTTGCGTTCTAGATTTCGTCCGCGACGACATACTCCCGGAGCTCTCTACGGTCGCGGTCGACTTTGTATATAGCGACAGAACGCTGACGGATCTACTGTCGAAAATAATCGTGCCATCGGTCCTGACGAATGTGCAAAAGAAACATTGCGACGCTATCGCCTCCCTCATTCGGCAGGCCGTCAAACTGAAAGCGCAGACTCAATTTCATCCCGACACTCTAAAATTCCTCGGCACGACGCTTCAACAACTCGAGACAGTCCCAACAGACTCCGATGGATTCAAGGACTGCTTCGAACTGTGGTTCGCCTACGCGGAGACAGCGTACAAATACATGATGGGTGGTCAGGACATAAACGAAGGCACCGCCACGGTACCTACCTTCAAAACCATCGCGTCGATCGTACGTTTTCCGTTCACTCACATGTACTCCGCGAATTCCATAGAGGCCCAAAGAATCGCGGTACACTGGAAGGATCTCTACAAGCAATTCGAGTCCCAGGCTGATGTGATGCTGACGGTCAAGCCCAACGAAATACTCGACGATACGGCGAAGGCTATCGAAGAGTGCCTGATGAAAAATGAAAAATGCTATCGAATAGCTGCATACTGTCTCGAGGCGTTGCTGAGCACAATAAATTACAAGTCTCTACTGGCGCAGAATAAAATTCCATCGATAGTTCGTCTCGTTGCTGACGTCACTGCGATATCACTTCACGAATCTCGACACGCCGAAGCCGAATTTGCTCTGAAAGCCCTCTCCTCGTTGCTCATCACCGTCTACGGGCACAGTCCGGACAAAGCACTGTCCTACATGAAAGACACCAGGCAGACTATCGAACTCATGCTGAAGACGAACGCCGAGGATAATCTCGTGAAAGAGATAACGAGCACGTGGGAAACCATCGTCAGCATCCTGCGAGGTCTGAACACAATGCTCGATGCGAATTTTCTTCTGTCGTACAAAGACACAATTTTACTGGCGATGAGACATACCAATTCGGAAATATCGTCGCAAGCCCTGAGTGTGTTGGAGATGAAGGACAACGTTAAAGAGGCCGCCAGAGCGATACTCGTCGAATTCGCTCAGGAGGCAAAGAGATTGTCGGCGAAGAAGGACATAAAAATAAAATCGGACAAGATCATCAGCTCGCTGAAGCACGTGAAGATAGCGGGTAGCTTTTTGAATAGGAAGATTCAAAGTCCGAGGCCGAGCATCATCGGCAAACCAAAGGACAGGGAGGAGAGGAAACTCGCGCCACCGCCACCCGAGCCGGATTCGCAAGACTACGTTGTAATCACGAGCGACGTGAAAGTCGACGTGAGCCGCTTGACGGAGCATCAGAAAGAGTCGCTGAAGAGAAAACGCGACGATATACCAGCGATGTACAACGATCTCTCACAGTCGTCGTCTCAAAACTCTCAGGATCTACAACAATGGTTCGACGGTAAGGTAAAGCGTATCGGAGCTCCAAACGACTTGCCGGATGACAAGAAATTGAATGAAGTAGTCGTAGCAGTCAACGAGAATCCCAAGGAGGAAAATAAGATCGACGAAATTGTCTGCGGCACACTCGAAGAAAAGGTCATCGAGGAGACTCTCGTCGGTGAAAATATCACTGTACCGAAAATACCGGAGGAAAAATCACCGATGGCGATCTCCACTCCGGAGACGATAGGAAGCAGCGGTCAAGATCCGTCCAGTGTATTCGAAACTATCGCTGAACCCGTGGAGCCAGCTGCGCGAGAAACATCGCCGTCGAAGGAAAGCCAAGATGCGGAAACGGAGAAACCTGCACCGCGTCCCGTTTCGAACCCCCTGTCTGATCACTCATACGTCGGCCCACCAAAGTCCCGCGACGATTCGGCGGACAAGGAAGAACCGAGCCAGCTGGTCGCGAAAAAATTGGACTTCGAGTCGCGCGAAGAATATCCCGACGAGAAGGAAAAGGATCCGGACGACAACTCGCCCTCCGACATAACTCCAAGTGGAACATTTATCCGGGCACGACGCAGCACCAAAAATCCTCTGAGCAGTGCTGAATACGAGAGCATAGTTCAGAGGATCAAGCGAACTCGACTGCGAAGGAACGGGAAATCTAGCGGTACAGAACCGGAATTGAAAAGCTCCAACACTACCGAGTCACAGGATATTTCGGCGGGTGCACGCGGTAGAGGACCAGGAAGACCAAAAGGTTCCCGTACGCAATATGTGGTCACCGTACCGACGCGTGGTACGAAAAGGAAAGCAGCCTCGGACAGCGAATCCGAAGGCAGCGAGCGTGACAAACGTCGTAGAAAACACTCCAGGTCACCCTCGATCACCCCGAGCGACACCGAAAGCCTTCCGACTCATACGGACAAACGGACGGAGATCGAGATGTCGCGATTGCGGATAGACATGGTGTTCGACGGTCCGTTGCCCTCGAGGCGAAGATCGAAGGTCAACGACGAATTCGTCAGCAGCGAGAGCCTCGGCAAGAGGCAGCAGTCGCCGGAGATCAAAGTCACCCGCACGAAGAGCGGTGAAAATCGAATGGAGAATCTTCGTCGAAGTTACCGAGGTCAAGAGAAGGACGTAGCCTCCAGCTCGGACCCGGCTAAAAAGCGTCGACGCAAGGGCAACAAACCTGACGCCGAATCCAAAGGTGAATCGCAAAGGGACGAGGACGAAGGTCAAACGACGTCCGCAAAGAATTCCTCGAGAGCTAAATCCAGGAGATCGTTGCAGGAGAGCGGAGTTTCCTCGGAATCGCAGATTATCGTGGACGACGAAGAAACAGCCGACGACAGTGTTGCGGCGAACGCAGAGCCCGAAGAATCGCTGGACGCTGGGAACAAAGACGGCGTCGCGGACTCTGTTTCCACCGACAGAGTTCCGACTCCGGATGTCACGGAGCATCCGGTCAGCGATGCCGTGGAAGCGCAGGTCGAAAGCTACCTCGACGACGTTGTCGAAAGCTCGCAGGACTCCACGGCTGCGGCGAACAACAGGAAATCTACAGCGAAGCTTGGAAAACAGGGTAACACGGTCGAGATTGATCCGCAGATCGTGATTATGGATTGCACGGTGGACATGAAACATCCGAGAGCTTCGTCTCCCATAATTCCTTCGGAGGATCCCTCGAAAGCCGGAGGCGCGGTGAAAAACAAGCTGCTCGACGACAAGACCACGCACGACGATTCCGATGAGACCTTCCTGGACATAAGCGCGATTCGACCGCAACTAGCCGAGGACGTTCCGACCGACGATGCGGAACATCAGAAAGCTCCGGAGGAGAGCAAAACGATCGCTAGCGCGACGTCGACCAAGCCATCGGAGCCGACGTTCAATCTCTCATCGCCGAAGAATCCGTCCAAGCGTTACCCAAAGCCGAAAGGCTTCGCGCCTCAGGGTCGCGCCGCTCACATGCTCGGTCTCGTTACGAAACTGGCGGTTCTCGAGAAGGACGGTCAAGCCGAAAAGAGCCAGACCGACGAGGAGTTCGCTACTAGGAGGAACAAATCCAGAGACACCGAGAACGATACACCGTTATCGAAAAGGGATCGTTCGGGCATCATCAGAGATTCCGAGAGAATGGGAAGTCCCGGAGGCAGCAGGCAGGAGAAGATCTTCAACAACATGAAAGCGGTCGCCGATTACACCGCATCGCCGCCGGGCAAGCTTTTCGGTAACTTGAGAAACGACGGTGAAAAAGTATCGCCGAAGATGGACAAGCCGGCGTTCGATGGGACGAATCCGAACGCCGATGCATCGGCCGGGAACGATCACGACGGTAGCGCTTCGTCGGCGAACGAGAGGGACGAATTGCCGATACTGGAGTGGTCGAGCGCGAATCCCCCGTCGCTCACCGCATCGCCCAGCGCCAGCATCCTGAAACGCAATCGTCCGGCGTTACCGGAAATAGACGCGGACGCTACGACGCCGAACAAGGGTCAGAGAAAGCGGGTGAGCTTCGCCGATCCGCCGGTCTCGAAGGAAATGGGCTACGAAATAGCGACGGGCACTTCACCTCTCAAACCCAGCAAATCCACGGGTTTTCGGGGCTTGTTGGGCCGCAAGGATTCACCGATGAGGATAAAGCAGTCGCGATTCAGGATGATTCAGCTCGAAATGGAGAAAACTGACGAGGAGTGCGAGCCTGTTGCTCCGAGCTCGAACGAGATGGAAATGGAATGCGAGAGGGAGAACGAATTACTGATGAAGATAGCGGAGGATCTCGAGCAGGCGGTGGAATCGAGGACGCAGGACGACAGCGAGAGTTTCTCCGCTAACAATATTCCCACGAAAATAGACATGAGTTCCGGTGAGATAAAAATAGGTCCGAACGCCGGAGCTAAAGAGGACCCCAAATCCGAGGCGAAAAAATCAGATTCTATCCTCGAGCCCGTTACCATAGAGTCACAAACACAAGACGATCTATTCAACAGCAGCGACGAGAGGGAGGAGCCGAAACGATCGGAGAATCATTCGATCGACTCGACTACGGAGGAATGTAACACGTCCTCGCAAAACAGCACGATAGAATCCCTGAAATTGAACGTAACCAATGATTCGGTTATTGGTAGCATTACCAATTTATCTCAAGAGGAGGGAGGCAGGTCGGAATGCCTCGAGGACACGGTGGACGCGAGAAATCTCACGGGTCTGAACTTGACGGAAAACACCGACGATATCCTCCGCGAGAGGCCCGTGCGAAATGGCAATGAGGGTGGAACTTTCATCGCGGAGATGGATACACTGCCGGTTACGGATTCCCTGTTGACGACGCAAGAGAGTCAAGGATCGACACAGCCGAACGTCGAGCTGGCTCAGCCGGAGTTATTGAACTCCACGGATTCCATCTATCCGTCGTTGATCGACTGTTCCGAACCTATTGAAACCATAATCGAGAGTCTCACCAATCCACTGTGGATAAAGAATCTCTCTAAGTATTTTGCGACTAGAAGCCTTCGGACGATCGGAGACCTGGCTCGTCTGTCCGAGCGGGAGGTCGTCCGAATTCCCGTCAAGGGAAGTTCCAAGGTCGACTTTGTGAAGAGGGTGCTCGGTAGGTTCGAGGAGAAGCTTCGAGCTTCCGCGCCGAAGGAGTCGAATACGATGAAGGACGGCAAAGCCGCCGATTATCTTACACTGTCGCCGGACAACGATGTGACGTTGGATATCGCCGAAGTAATGGATATCGACGACACCGTCAGAGATGATACGCAAAAGTTGCCCAACGATTTTTCCACCCTCGACGCAACCGTCGCTGTATCGCAAATCGAGCCCACCCAGAACGATTCTTTGTTCATCGAGGACTTGGATCCTCTCGCACGACAAGCAATAACTAGGACTTCGACGAGCAATTCAATATCGGGGATAATAATCGATCCCTCGTCGTGCAGCGTACTCGCGGATCCTGACGCATCTTCTCAGACCAGCACGGTACTGTTATCGTCCGACACTCACCCGACGGCGAAGGTCTCGGTCGCGACCTCCACCGATTCTCTCAACAAACCGCTCACCAAGTCCGTCGGATCGCAAACTACGCTCGAGGAACTGTTGGACGAGGTCGACGTAAATCTCCTCCTTCAGAGCGCCGTCAAGAGGTCCAGTGCCGAAACTCTCCTGGAGCAATTCAAGGTAACTGAATCCATTGTGAAACCAATGACCCTGATAGTATTTTGCCAACGACCCGCCAGTTAATAGAAGGCATATGCCCGGACGCAATTATGGCAAAAACTTTGCCTACGTTTTTCCCAGGGTTCGACGCCTAAAATTCGTCGTATTACCAAACTTCGTATTCCGATTTTATGATTTTTTTTACCGTGTATGGTTTGGCTATCTCGGGGATGGATGGATATTCGATTTGCAAGAATCTACGAATAACATTTTTATTTATTTCTTACAGCAAAAAATGGGTAACATATCGGAGTCGGAATTGGGCACGGAAACAATAAGGATGTTGTTAACCGACGGTAAGACGAGCTACGCCGAGGCTACGTTGAAAGCTGCCTGCAGTGCGTACGGTCTCACCAAGCTTCTCGTCCGACTTCCCGAAATGTTCACCACCGACAAGCAATTCTACACCAAGGTCCACGCCGCATATTGCAAGAGATTCAAAGTCCGAGATTGCATAGACTCACTGAATTTCGAGGACGTGAAGAACGAGATTTGCAAAAGGTGTTCGTCCGCCGAAATATCGGAATTGCTCACAAGGGTTATGAATAACGAGGAAGAACGACAGGACGTTAAACCAACGGTCGCCGAGTTATCCAAACTGGACGCTATACTGAAGAGGTTTCCAATGGATCTGATAATAAGTCACACCGTGGAGAACGAGGAATTGATACCATCGTCCGTCGTGCTGGACGTTGCGCTTCGGAACAACGACGCACGTGTCGTAACCGAAGCGATAGAATCTAAATATCCGGCGATATCGGATAATATATTCGAAAAAAAAATGACACACGAGGCTGTCGTATCTCATATCGAAGATCATTCGATGACGAGAGATAATCTTTTGAGCCTCCACAGAGCCGTGTGCGACAAACTCAGTCCCGAAGATCTTCTGGACGCTTATCGCGATGCCATGAATCGCAAATTGAAAGAGTCTTCGAAAAACCGTTAATGCGAAGTAATACAATTTTATTTTTATTTTTTCAAGGTAACGGTTTAAACACTGGGACAACGCGTTAATTCGTATACCCGCGTTGGTCGACAAAGTTGCGTGCTCGGTTCGCGGAAAGACAAACACCGTGTTTACCGCACAGCAATCGTGCTCTCTAACGACAAGAAAATTCATGACGCCAGAGCGTGGCGTTATTTTTGTTTCAAGTGTGAGAATTTTATGGACCTTCAATTCTTTCATTTTCCTTCGTCTCGCCCGATACACTTGACCGAAGTGAGGCCGTTTCATCGTTAAGGATCGAAACAAATGTCCCTCGCAATTGACATACCGATTTAATTATTCGGCATTGTAAATAAATCGTTTATCGAATAATGATGAGAGTACAGTGTCGACACGACAAGACTCTCGTCAGAACGAAGTATTATTCGCTAGAGTAACAAAAAAACAATTATTATTATTATTACGTTTTTTTGGTTATCATTACGTACTTTCACTTGTATATACGGCGTACTTAATTTTTCATCATTTTTGACATCGCGCGACGGTCCCTGAAAGGCGACGATTATAATGAGGCTAGAACGATTTGCATACGTAGCTTACTCTAAATGTATCTATTGACTACGTTAATAAAACGAAAACGATATTTTGTACGTGAAAAAAAAAGAAAAAAAAATTGTTACATAACTGAAATCCCACTCCAACAGAGCAGTTTATCGCGGCCTTCGCAGTCCACCGAAATTTTTACCGCGCTTACCTCACGAAGAGAATATCCGAGATTGGATGTGTTTCCTAGTCGGCGATCTTGAGCAATTTACGACAAATCCGTGACGCTACACGGCATCGCGTAACGAACCGCTGGCAGGCCGCGACTCTGGGCAACCCTTGCATCGTCCGACATTTCGTCACGAGGTACGTGTCGCGGGTTTTAATTCGCGATTCGTTGAAGCAAAACAAACACGAGCTAGTAGAGAGAGGGCCGGTACTTTGTCATTTTTTTTTGTCTGTAGAGCCGAACTAGCTTATAAACGTCCTCGATAGTCCAAAGCCCTTGATCAGTTCCGGTTTAACGCTCACTTTCATTAGCGTAATCGGGAGAGTCGCGAAAACTGGGCTGTACGAATATTTGTAAGGCTACTCCGAAACGACGAGAACGAAACGCCGACGGTGAAACCGGGAGGGTGATTAAACGATTTTCTTCGATTTTATGATAAATTCTAAAGACCTTCAAGAACGCGCGGCTGCGGTGGGAAAGCTTTGGGTTGTCCGCTCGACTGGCTGGACAATGCGCTCCGAAAGTTCTGTCGGCAGGTTTCGGTCGCAACTACTGTTTCGCATTATTTAATCCTGCAGCTCGATTCGTACGAATATAAGGCGAGTACGAAACGCCGACGGTGAAACTCGAAGGGTAAGTAATACGCGTAGTAGTAAAATGCGCTTCATTAGCCTCAGTAATGGGGGAGACCGGGGCAAAACGGGGACCCCAACCAGTAAAACCTGCTATAACGATATCGAAAGCATAGATCCATCGTTTTTCACACCAAAATTGTATTGGCACCGGTTTTGAAAGGGTATTAAAAAAAAAACCGTCGGGAGCAAAATGTGTGATTTTTTTTCTCTCGGGCTAATGAGCCATTGACCGAAATCTTTAGCTCGAAAGGTGATTAAACGATGTTCTTCGATTTTATGAGTAATTCTAAACACCTTCGAGAACGATAGGTTACGACGTGAAAGCGCGGAGCTATGTCGGCGCGACTCGCTGGACAATGCGCTAAGAAAATCCTGTCAACGGGTCTCTGTTGCGACGGCTGTTTCGGATGATCTAATCCTGCAGCTCGATTTGTACGGACATTTATTTATAAGACAACTCCGAAACGACGAGTACGAAACGCCGATGGTGAAACTCGAAGGGTGATTAGACGGTTTTCTTCGATTTTATGAGAAATTGTAAACACCTATGAGAACGAGCGGCTCAGACGTGAAAGTGTTGGGTTTCGAGCGCGGAGCTACGTCCGCGCAAGTCGCTGGACAATGCGCTCCGAAAGTCCTATCGGCGGGTCTCGGACGCAACTACTGTTTCGGATTATTTAATCCTGCAACTGGGATCCCGACGACCTCGGTAAAAGTCTGGTCGTAACGGGGTTTACGACTATCCTCCGACGGTCGTTAGGGAGAAAACAAATAATGATTATTAAAACGAGCGTGTAAACTGCGGGCGAACAGCGAAGACATAGGCGTCGTCGCCGTCTCGCCCGGATTTCACTCGGGATAAGTTAATGCGGCGAAAAAAAAATAACTTGCTGAGTGTAATGTTGAGAATCGGCACCAAGACGAATATTGTAATACGCATGGGCTTGTTTTTTTTTTTACTTTCGCGGACCGTAAGCTTTCAATTAACGACGCGTTTGAAGAATATTAGTTACGCTATTCACGATTCTTCGAGGCGACGCTGATGAGCTCGAACCGCCTTGACGAGTTCCTAATTGGGAACCGGCAGGTATCGCAACATACCTCGCTGTTATTAATGTGTATAATCGCTCTCGATTTTAGGAAAAATCAACCAGAAATTTTAATTATCGTGATGTCGTTCAATCGTTTATGTTCAGAACGGGACATAGAGGAGAGCGGGGCAAATTGAAGCAAGAAAACGGACTACGTTTGCCAATTTTCATCAAACATCGGATATAAAAGAGGGCTTGTTTTAAACTAAGACAGGCCATTTTGCCCCATTTTTTTTAGAGTTCCTCGGCGAACGCTATTGTTTGTTTGTGAAAATAACAAAGTCGAACATCCGCGGTTCAGTATATAATTATACTCTCACGAAGACGAATACACGCGAACGACCCGGAGTTTCCGAAGCGGATTCAAAAACTTCGATACTTTCGATCGGGATTTCCTATCGTGGGGGTTTAACATCGACGTCATCTCTTCTTTCTCCTTTCTCTTGCGAGTGTGGTATATACACCTCTGTACACCTGGAGAGCGAAACAAAGTTGGCGCCGGTGAAAGTCCGAGGAACCTGGCCTCTGACGGTCGACAGAATCTTCGGGAATCCCTGAAGCCGGGCTGTGTACCGAGAAATTGCGTAACGAACCCTCGTGCGCATGCGCAACTATAATTGATCCAGAATCCGACCCTTATTATTTTTGCTTTCACATATTGCAAATTGCACTGGTAGAACCAAAAAATTGTGAACGTTTGCGAGCAAGAAACGTTTGTTAAATTCAAAACCCTTTCTTTGTGGTGCAGTTTGATCGTGCGATTCGGAAAACCGGGCCAGAGACGATAAATTGTTTTCTCTGGCTTTACACTGTTAACAAAATTCGTATGAAATTCAATGTACTGGTACTAAAAATTTTTATGCGTAAACTCGTATATTAAATTTCATGTAAAATTGTGACGAAAAATGAACGTACAATATATTAAAAACTGTAAGAATACTTTACTTTAATTTGACTATAAAAGTTCTCTAAATGCAGTAATTTACTTTAATATCACTGTAAAATTTTGTTTACAGTCCATACATTTTTCACCACAATTGTACATTGAATTTAATGTACAAGTTTTTGCATAAAAACTTCTAGTCAGGTGCATTAAATTAACAATTTTGTTTAAAACTGTTCCGCTATTTCAATGACTATAATCGCCAGTAAAATTAACAGTTACGTGCGTTCAGCTGGATTCTTCGTTCCGATTTGTCGCAACGATGGACGGTTCTTAGCGACTATGCTTCGAAAGTTCGAGATCCATTAATGCACGCGCAATTATTACTGCAACGACGACACACAGGAGGAGCGCTGATATGCGGTAACCAGGCGAACGCGTGTGCACGCAAGTATTGAGTTACAAAGTGTGCGGCTCAATGTTCCGGCTATAAACGAGTACATAGAAAAAAGCTGCATAGCGTTCGGATTCAAAGCTGACGTTTATTTCAACTCCGTCAATTTTCCACACGGCCAGTGCACGACGATGTATACACTGCAACTTATTCCGTGCATGAAGAAGTGAAAACTCCTGACAACGGACTCGAACTCGCCGGTCCGGGTCGGCGAGGAATTTTTATATCTGTGAATTATTCAACCAGGAAACTAAGACGCTGATCGCTCTTTTTTTTCATACCACGCTCTCCGAGCTCCATCGACTTGGCGAAACACGCGATTGATGTTATTGAAATACCGAAAAAAATTCACTTTCCCAATCGTTGCTCTCTCGAATTCTCTTTCTTCATGATTATAACATGATAAAGTATCGAGTAACCGACAGCGGTGGATGCGCGGTTGGCGCACGGCTCTGGTGGTCCCCCAAGTCAAGCTGATTCGTTCGCGGTCAGTACTTGGATGGGTGACCGCT
>JAPYZD010001284.1:0-33846 GCA_030522725.1 Ichneumoninae sp. B BG-2022a
GTTAATCCTTTACGTTAATCCTTTACGTTAATCCTTTACGTTAATCCTTTACGTTAATCCTTTACGTTAATTCTTTACGTTAACACTTTTCGTTAATCCTTTACGTTAATCCTTTACCTTAACATTTTTCGTTAATCCTTTAAGTTAACTCTTCACGTAACAAAAACCGGGACAACTACCTGCATTGACCTACTGAAACTCCCCCAAATTACCTCATACATTTAAGATCAATAGCTCAAGGCGTCTCGACATAAGAGACATAGACTCCTTGATGGATGATGAACACCACTGTGCGCATATCTTCGAAAACTCTAGAACCGAAAAAGTGACGACAAAAAAAAAATCCTTACATCCATAATTGAACGGATATGTTAAAAGTTGCACGAAGAAAGAAAAATTTCTCGCTAAATCAAACGATGCCGATGCATAAAATTCCGATCTATCCTTGGCTCAGAGAATCCAAGAAAGGTGGATAAAAGATCGGCGAATCTCGTCCGTCGGAGTTCGACCGCAGAGAGGAGTACAAGAGAGAAGAGCGTCGGAGGAACGTGGAGCGTGTCGGCTGCGGTGGCGGCAGGGGTCCCCCTACTTCCGGCGAACCATATCCGGCAGAACGCCTACCTATACATCGCTCTCGGACCGCCGACGCCACCGTCGGACCGTGCACACTCTTCTCCTCACCGGCTATACGATATCTCAACTATTCCACCAAAAATCCACCGTGTTTCTCGAGACATCGGAATCAAGCGATGTTTCACAATTATTTTGGCAAAAAAAAATATATATAAAAAAAACAAAACAAAATCCCATTTTCGATGCCGATCGTAGAATTCGCGTATTCAGGTCTCAGAGCGACGCTCCGTGAAAACGTGGGCGGACTCATTTATGCGAGCTCGCGAACTCTCACTGACTGTGCACGCGCGAGCGCTCGCTCATACTCCGCGGTACTCCAACTGGACATATATATATGTGTATATATATATATACATATATATATATATATATACAGTAAAATACGTTATCGTTATACGTGTGCGACGTCGTCGGCGTCGGAGGTACAACGAGGAGATCCGCCAGTCAAGGTTCGCCACGATTGGCACGTCCTTGACGAGAGAGCGCGACGAGCCACGCCGGGATGTAACGGACCTTTGACTCCGCGCGCCTTTTTGTTCTCCTTATTTTATTTGTTGAAACAAAAAACTTGTTCAACTTTTCGTAGTTAATAACGCGACGAATTGCGAATTACGAGCTTGGCTACATTTAATTGGAAATTCAATGTCTTTTCTTTCCCAAGGCATTGGTGATGTGTTTTTTTTGTATCGACCGTAGGTAAAATAACTTGGCAACGGGAGACGAGAAAAAAATACTGAGATATGGCTTGAGACGTTGGGCAATTAAATGACGAAGAGAACTCGGCAGCATCGATGCACTTACGCATTCGGCATTTATTATAGGATGCCAATCACCAGTGGAACACCAATGAATGCGCTTAAAGTCCAGTAAAAACAGGAGACGATGACCGGGTGCCCGGACATCTGACGCGGTGTTGACGCGAATTCGCGAGACTGGTGCATTAGTTTCCTCGTGTACCAAAGACGGGGCAATCGATGCATACGATCGGGCAATTTCTAACGGTGTTTCTACGTATACTGCGAAGTATCGGAGAAAGGTGGAGAGATTGATAAAAAATAAAATAAAAAAAGCTTGATCGGAGGGAATGAGGGAGGATAAATGTCAGCCTGTTGCATATTACGGTGTAGAGATAGGCTAACCGGTGAAGCGGCGAGTCGACAGGTGCGACGATCGGGAAGACTCGATCCTCCTCCACCTAGCACGCTTCAACTTCTTCGATTTATCGCGGGCTTTCTCGCGTACACGGGACGCGAGCTCAAACATCGTTCGTCGTCATTTAGCTTATGTGTGCACACATCCATATATGGGAGGAGACCGGGGCTAATCGAGGCACTCGGCTTGTGGCAGAGATATATAATTCTTCGAGAGTTGATATTTTTATTTTTGAAAAATATTTTTTTAAAAACTGTCACTCAATGGTAAAGAGGAAATCGATCCGTCGTACCAGAGGCGAGCACCCATTAATTGCATTGTTTATCAACCATTTAAATATATAATTTAAAGTAGGTAAAAGAAGATGGAAATTTGATGAATTGGAAACAATTAAATTTTTTATCATTCGATGGAAAAAAAAATTCTACACTTTTCAACTCGATAAATCCTTGAAATAACAAAAATTAAAATGTCAATCCAGAAAATGCCTCACATAACCCTGGTCACCTCGGTTTTTAGCAGAGACATGAAAATCGACGAGTGATGAAATTTTTATTTTTATTGTCGAAAAATATAAAAGGACTGTCGCTCGATGCCAAAGAAGAAACTGACTTCTCGTACCGGAGATGATAAAACCATTAACTGCATTCCTTATCAACCGTTTAGATGAAGCATTTACAGCAGGTAAAAAACTATGCACAATTTAATTTACAACAATTTTATTTTTAATAATTCAATGAAAATCAAATAAAATGCATTGCTTCTCCACTCCATAAATCCTTGAAATAATAAAAATTGGAATGCCAAGCCAGAAAATGCCTCAAGTAACCCCGGTCACCCCGGCGCGATACGCGCGGAGTCTCCATTGCGCAACACTTTTGTTACGCGACGCTTCGCTAATAGTTATATTCCGAACGTGATGATCATCGACGTTGCACTTTGACTCTCATCAACCCATTACCCGGCGATGTTCGAGCATCGCTATCGCTGCTCTATCTCGTGATATACCCTCATTATCATTGATTGGAGTGCTTGTACAGTTAGAATAAATCATATCTAATATACGTTTTGTCCGCGATAGACCGCGTGTAGATAAAAAGACTGGATTGAAATAATTCATATACGTTGCGGAACGCGCAACGAAGACACCAGCGAAGTCAGCCTTGAAAAAAAGCTTCTCGAAATAATCGGCAAAGCGCTCCGGATGACATTCGCTACCGAAGTCGGTCGAGACTCGATGACACGCAAAGACAGCATGACGAAGAGGCACCGAGTGTCGAGTCGTCAACGAGACATTCACAGACGAGAGGAACGCACACACACGAGCAAAGATTACCGAAGAGAGAACTGAGTCGTTTTATATGTATATACGTATTCATATTGGAGCTAGCAGTGGACGAGGTCAACGTCCCGCTCCCTCGCGAACTCTCCTGGTAATTCTTTCTCGTTCTATCTTTTAACCCTTTCTCGCTCTGGTCACATGTGCAAGCACTTCTCGACGTAGAGTCTCCTGTTACGCCAGACGAACTCGCAAACCCTCTACAGTTGTGTTATTGCGTACGTGTGCAATAGATATGTGCCTGGATAAAGGTATGTTGTGTGTGTGCGAGACGCGCGTACGAGCGCGGATATGCGACATGGAGTATAAACAAAAGCAACGGGGACGATAAGAATGTGAAATCTGTCTCTTGGTTGAAGTCTTCGTCAGGACCATTTGTCCTTCTTGTTTGCTTGAGTGCGTGGATACGATCCACGAGGACCTGTTCAGCCCGATGCTGGTAGGGAGAAAACGGGGTAGCTGAGGAATAAAGGCCGTTCGCACATGAGTCCGGTGATGCACCTGGAAAAATTATTTATTTGTCGGCTTCACGGCATATAAATATTCATTTGAATTAAATAAATATTTATAGGATTCTAATGAGAGAAGGATCTCGGAGAAAATACCAAGACATATGGTAAAAGTCGAGCAGGCGACATGGCACGCCAGTGCCACCGCTACAGATATGTGAAATTTTCACAGCGGTCACAGCAATTTTTACCCAACCCATATGGTAATTTTTTCCTGAAGTGGGTTTGACAAAATGATGTGTATCTGGCTAAGAATTTCGTAGATAAAACCTAAAATTTCATGGACTAAAACTAAGGATTCCGTCGATAAGAACAGAATTTCGCGGAAGCATTTTTTTTATGTATGTATACATAAAACAAATTTGATCGCCATAATATGCCGGTATAACCTCCAAACGTAAAATAGACGGTCCGCTATCGCAACGCCACCGATTATTACATTTTTTAGAGAACCTTATATTTTCGGAAAATTTACAGAATATTCGGGTAATATCTGTGATAACGAAAATTGCGATGTATTCTTGCAGAGTTTGTCAAGTTCAATACGAATATTTGCCAAGATGTCGCTGTAGTTCCAATATAATTGAAAGTTCTGTTAGTAGTTACCAGATTTGTGATACTTTCTATCAAATCGTTCTCTCAGTGCACTATATTCAGGTACCTATTTCGCCCTTCCCACGTGTTCCCATTAGTACACCCAAAAATGTTGCGATCAATCATTTTATCCCGAGTTTACATTTCAACAGTATCTCCAATTTTCCCACCGCAAACCTATTTCGCCCCGGTCTCCTCTACCACCTTGCTTCGAGATAATACGCGTAACAGCAGAGTGCAGAGACAGTCTCGACTTTTCAACTGTGAAGATAGGATTGTTGTGTCGCGTGTGTTGTGTGCAATCGCTGTGATATATATACACACAGGCGCGGTCGCGATTATTCGCACGCGCCGTACGCGAGATAAAGACGCTTCCGTCGGTGCGTCCGGGTTATATTTACCGTACATGCACTGCGGCAATGTTAATGGTCGTGAGTCTCGTTCCGAGGCGCGAGAATTTTCCACCTGTTCAAATCGCATTTATTATTCTTGATCATTCTCAAACAACTTCCCCGTCGTTGCAATCAAGATTTACATGAATGCGCGCTCGCCCTATCGGATCAACGTTGATGCCGAGGACGTGACCGATACGATTATTGATAAGCCATACGCGAGGAGAGTTTCGCGCTTCGGTGAATATCAGGAAGACGGTTCATGAACAAACGACGGCGCGGAAATAACTGCGCAAAGACCCCCGCCAGAGTCGATTTGTAAGATCTCCGTACACAATCGCGAGCTCATACCGATCGAAGCGTCAGCGACTCTCCGCCCTCGCGGTCTTTGTTAACGCAAACAATTCGAACGTCTACGCAGCGCTATCGGATGTCGCTGGTACCCGAAAACAACTGCACAGGCGATGTTTACACGGACGAAGGTGAATGTGTCTTTGTGATTTAAAGAAGACAGAAGCGATATGCGCGCTCGCAATCTTGCCGCAACATGTACGGCTCTACTGTGCATAATGCTGCAGGTGCCGATAAAGTTTTCCATTCGCTCTCAATTATCGCCGATCGGACGAAATTATTGTACAACTGAAATTGTTGCCGTCCGAGGCGACCGGGCTCTTTTGACCATTTTTACCGTGATTTATCATTTATTTGAAGTAGTAATAGAAATATTGAATTTATTGCCATCTAACAACAGGCCTATTTGAGGATTTTCACCCTAATTTGCCGTTTATTTTATTTTATTTTTTTCGAGTCGTCATAGAAAAACTGAATTTGTTGCTAACGGACCTTTTTGACAATTTTCAAACTGATTTACCCTTTTTTGGAGTAGTCATAGAAAATCTGAATTTGTTGTAATTTACGGCCACCAGGCTATTTTGACCATGTTTATCGCGATTTACCTTTTTTGGAGAATTAATAGACAAACTAAATTTGTTATCATCTACGGCCACCAGGCCATTTTGATCATTTTTATGCAGATTTACCTTTTTGACGTAGTCATAGAAAAACTCGTAGACGTTATATCACTGGGCCGTTCGTCCCATACGAAGACTTTCTTGCACGCGCAGAAAAAGGTCAATGAAATTCTTACGACAATAACTTTCTACTATTTTCCCGAATGACTGTCAGATTCGCGGCCAGTCGGGTTTACTCGACTGGACAAGACCAGTGGATTCAGCCGGAAGCCGATCGAGCGAGTCATAGAACAGCGTTCACGGTGGTCGTCGTTCGCTCTTTGGACGTGCCAACGAGAAGCGAGAGCGTTTCTCGTTTCGAGCTCGTAAAATAGTCTCCCGGGCAGACGATGCTCTCGCTGACGCCAATTCGTTCGGTGGGAGGAGGAGGCTGTTCGTTCGACGTTAAATCGACTTCGAACGACCGATGGAAAGTTGAACGGGCACAGTAAGTCGAGTAAAATGGCCAATAAAATAGCCGTATCGAGAGAGCGGTCGGTCTAGCTTCGCTATCGAAATATCGTTCATCGAGGAAAGTGTGGACCACCAGTGGAAGCTATCGGGACACGGTGCACGATAAGTACCGTTTACTTTATTTCGCTTCGGTACAGCGCTCGCGGTGGATCCGCCGATATTTCGTCGGTGTGTTTATCAGGTGCGGCCAACGATTACTTTTAATTACGCTCCCGACAGCAATGACGGCAAGTTCTCAATAACGGGCGTGTGCGTATCGGTAAAACGGTGCGCTGGAGGGCGAAGCTGCTCGGGAGCGAAAAAGAGGTAACACGTCGATGGCTATAGAGCCATGAAGTGGGCGGACCTGCGGGAAGTTTAACGAATGACCCGTGACCCGTGAACGAAGTCTCGCCGTCTCACTCGAGGTACTCGGCTGGTTTCGGACCCACGAAATCGTGACGAACTGGTAGCCTGGCCAGGTGGCAGACCGAACCGCCCACAACATCGGTATACACGGGGCCTTCCCTATTCCCGAACGCGTATACGTCCCGGAGCCTCCGGAGCAGATTGATAGACTCGTTCGGTCATTCGCTCGGATCCACCTGGATTAATTGACGCGTACCTTGTCGTAAGAGGCTTTTCGAACGGACCCGGCGAATTCGTTGCATTCGATTTAGAATCCCGCTTCGGGCGCGCTCGTCTCGTATTACGAATCTGTGTAGAATAAGCTAGGGTGATATGGCCATGGTTTTTTAAACAACTGAAATTGGAGATTTAAGATTTTTTTAACTTAACATTTTTTTTATAACTAACTCGAGAAACTTCAAACCAAAGGAATTCACTCAGAACTTTTGATATTTTCGATGCGTGATTTAATTGTAGCTCTGTAAAATAAATATTTGCGATCGGCCGTCTCACCCGGACACTACGGGTGACATGGCGACAGTAATAATGGTTGTCCATTAGGCCTAGAGAAGCATCGGGATCGCACAAAACATGTCTTACTATATTTTACGTTGTCTTGATAAACTACAGGTAGACAGTAATTGCCTCCCTCAAATGTTTCAGATGCCAAACTAAAAAAAATGGTTTCACTGGCCATGCCACCCGGATATTGCGGGCGAGATGGCCACGTGGCCACCTCGCTCGTAATATACGGGTGACGTGGCCACCACTGACATGGCCATATACCCCGAAAAACAAGTGGCCATGACTCCCGGAAAAGGAGTTACCATATCACTCATTTTCTCGAAAAAATAGCCACGGCTTAAATTTAAGGAAGGAATTTTTTAAAATAGTTTTACTATGCGCCGATCTTTTCTTGAAAGATTCAGGTGTCGTGAGAAATGTTGCTCTACTAGCAAAATTATAATTTAATACACTGATAAAAAAGTACAGTTGAATCAACTAAGATTCGGTCAGGGACGTTCAAATAATCATTTTGTTGGTCGAACAAAATATTTTAAACACTCAAAAATATTTTGGTGGAATCACCCAATAAATTGTTGAACTAACCAATTTTTTAGCTGTACCAACAAAATATTTAGTTGAACGTCCTTGCCCGAATCTTAGTTGATTCAACCGTATTTTTTATCAGTGTATGCCTCGAAATAGGGATTCACCGCTCGTACTGACCCTTGCACGTACAATCGTAAAATTTTGTTATGCAATCGCATTGTATGCACATAAACTAAAAACTGTACAAGCGGCGGCGCCATTCGTTTATTACGTTAAAAGTCATTACGGGTGGCCATATCTCCCTCATTTACCCTACGCGTCTGACCGAGCGAGATCGGTACTGATTCGGGATTGGTGAACTGTGCGAAATTCGCTGAGCTGGAAGCCTTCGGCCCCGCGGCATTTACAACGCGATCGCGCCGATGATCCTTCCGTTGCCTCTTCCACGCTGTGTCCTATCTCAGATGCTTCTCAGCGAATCTCGGGCTACCTCCCCGTACGCGCCCGCGCGCACGGGACGAAACTCGATAATTACACCGGTATAATTACTCACCGAGGCCGGACAGCCGATTTGTCTCTCGACCGCTTTATGGGATACAAATGGTGTTATTAGCGTTATAATTGCGCGGCGAAGCTCTCGCCGATCGTACGATCGTACGTGAGGCGTTGTCGCGAGTACCGATTTCGCGATACGCGTCCCGCCCAGAGGATTCTTGCGAACCTACTTTTAGGGGGGAACAAAAATGAGGTGATTTTCGGTGACAGTGAAAAGATACCTTGGATCGGCTTTCGCGCAAGGTTGGTCTAGCTCCTTAAACGGAATTCTTTGTCGGCGAATGAGCTTCTATTACGATATCCAAAAGAGGCGTACAGACGCGAGTCTCTTGGTGGGGGATCTTGCTGAAATATCTATCATAGAAAGGAAAGAGACACTATTAATTATCGGTACGTCAACCGAGAATATGCTACGTCGACCGTAAGAAACCGGCTTTCTTTCTGCTTGTGTCAATTAAATCTTTGAGCAACGGCTAATGATTTCGTGACGTGGATATATTTTAGTATGGCACTCTATGAGCTCTCTACCTCGTTCTCTCGTTTCTCGTGCTTCTTGCACTTCTCTCGTTGGCTTCTTTCGAGTCCGCTGAGTCGCGTCGTCGCGGCACACCACCGCGAATCTCCCGAAGTTTTTTTTAACGTCGCGAGAGTAAGAGACCCGAGCCCGAGCGGAGGGACAGGCGGTACTTAAAGATTTTCGCAAGTTTTCCTTTTTATTCCCCCCGCGACTCCCTCGGCGCGCAGCACGGTGGCTCGACTATACGGTCCCGTCCCCATTTGTCCGTTTTGGGTGCCGACTGCACACCCGGGAGAAGAGAGTGATGCGCACGGAAGAAATCTTTCCGGTTTTGGCGGTACAACCGGTTTCCACGGTACAACATACACACCGTTTTTTGCCACCTACCGTATCAATCCTTCTCTCTTTAGCTCTCCGAAACAGCGACGCGACGACGACGAAACTACTTTTCTTATTTTTCTTCTTTTTTTTTCTTCCTGTTTTTATTCATTTGCCCCGCAATGCCGCCGCACGACGAGTGACGAACTAATTCCCCGCAATCTTCTATCCACGAGTTTCTTTAATTCGCGACGCTGATGCAATCTTCGAAAATCATCGACGTAACAAAAATCGGATTGCGGTGTAAAAAAAATATAAACTTTTTTTATCGGGACCTGCTACGGTTTTTCCACCTACCATATCAATCTTTCTCTATTTGTCTCTCTGAAATAGCGAGGCGATGATGAAGAAACTACTTTGCTTGTTTTTTTTTTTTTTTATTATTCACTTGCCGCGCGACAGCGCCGTACGACAAATGAATTCCTTGCAATCTTCTGTCATCGAGTTTCTTTAATTCGCGACGCTGATGCAATCTTAGAAAATCATTATGTTACCCAAAATGGGTTTCCGGTTAAAAAAAAAGGAAAAATAAATCGAGTTCTGCTACGGTTTTTTGCCGCCTACTGCACGGAGAAAAATAGTTCTATTTCTCTAACAAAATGTAGATCGTTAATAATTTATTGTTGTGGCAGCAAAAATATTTGGCTGCCACAGCAAAATACTTTGTTGTCCCTATGTCAAGCAGGTAAATGGGTTACTGTAACAAAATTCTTGCTGTCCCCACAATTTTGTTTTCTCCGTGCGTATCAATCGTTCTCTCTCTGACTCTCCGAAGCAGCGACGCGACGACGAAACTACTTTTCTTGTTGTTGTTTTTTTTCACTTGCTCCGCAATATCGCCGTACGACGAGTGACGAACTAATTCCTCGCAATCTTCTATCACAGAGTGTCTTTAATTCGCGACGCTGATGCAATTTTTGAAAATCATTGAAATCATCGAAACGGGCTTCCGGTGTTTAAAAAAAAATCTAGTACTGCTATGGTCGATTGAGCGTCCAGGCATATTGGTGCACAGAAAAGTAGTAATAATCCGCCCGATAATAAGCACCCGACCGGCAACCGATTTCCGTATCGCAAAATTAGAGACTCGCGTCGCCAGTTTCGCCGCTGAGCCCTAAGCGAGAAGAGGCAATTTTCGTTGTATACACATATTAGCTGTATTCCTTTGATTTCCCGTTACGGGTCTCTTGCCCCGTGCGACTCCCCCGTTCGGTTATTGTTTCTCCATTAGATGCACACTTCGGCGCGCATAACTAATGGTTCCCGCTAGTAACGGTAATAATCGCATACGTCGAGCTGTTTTCCCACTTTATTTCACGAACGTAATAATAACACTCTGCACGAGATGCACGCCGTCGGTGAGCCGCGCAACCCGCCGAGGAGAAACTCACAGAAACGCGCGGTTTGCCGCAACGAAAAAGAAAAAGATAATAAAAAAAACTATATATATCGATAATGACCGCCGCGATGCGCCCGATGGTGGGAAAAGACGATGAGGAGGCGAGCGTTACAAATCTATTAAATGCACCGTGGCCCGGATAATTATTAGGTGGTCTGAGTGTACTTCTCTCCGTGCACACTAACTTGGGCCGCTATTACGTGCGAGAAATATTATATTACAATACACCAAAGGCCCACCGATACTCGGCACACACGAGATTGGGCCGAGAGCATCGGGCAGAGAGCTGCCGAATTTACCGATCAGGGAATGGAGCATTAACGTCACCCTCATTTGACGGATCGAACGATTTCGGGGAAATCGAGACTGGAGGAGAGGACGCGATTATGCGTTACGCTTCTTCATACGTGAAATTGATCCGACGGCGACTTCCTGCCGCACAAAAATTGACGATATCAGCCCGAGCGGTTAAAGCCTTTTTTGTCCATTTGATTTAATTATTGTTTGTAATTGATTCTTAACGGGAGTACTCGGAGATCGATTGAAGCATCGAGGAACGTTACAAAAACGTAAATTTATGCTTCCTCGGTCGTTGGAGAAAAACATTTGTGTGTGCGCGAGGTATTACATTGAATGCGGCTTAATCTGGAGCAGTGAGTCTCATTTGTTTTATTATTTTGGTATAAAAAGATTTCCAGCCGTTGAGAATTTATGGAGTTTCATTTTATTTTTTAATATTCTACCAATGTCCGGTAATGCGCCAACTTTGGAGAAATTCGAGAGGTTTCGCTGAAACTTTCTACAAACATGAAGTATCTTCTCAAGGATGTTTCGTGTTATATGTGGTGAGAATCGACGGAGGGGTACGGTGTTTTTTTTTTTCTAGCGGTGATCGCTCGGGATACTTGCTAACTAAAATTGGGTCTTCTTACGAATGATACAGTACGGAAACATCAATAGAAACAAGAGAAAAGATGAAAAATGAATGTTGAATTTGCGTGAGAATTTCAAAACTTTCTCATCGCATATGATTACGCGAAGAGAGAAAGTATAGTAATTCAGAAAAAGTCGACCGTCGGATTATTGTCTTGATACACGATTCGCAACGTTATCGTCACAAAAGTTGCCTCTACGACGAAGCTAAAATTGAATATAGAATTACCAATCTGTGTAACGTAAAAAAAATACTATTAAACTTGAAAATTTAGCTTTCTCTCTTTTACTTCCTCATGGAAGAGGCTTTGTTTTGGTAAAAATAAAAACGTGTTCAGAATGTTCCAAAACATCGAAAAATAGAAATTGTGTATGCACACTTTTCTATTTTTCGATTGCGGGCTGTCGATGAAAAAAATGTTTGTTTCAATTCTACTATCAGTTCTTACAATTCCATATGATATTGAAACAACAACAGCAAGACTGTCAATGTGACATGTTATCGTTTCAATCCGGTATGAAATTGTACGAATTCAGAGTAGAATTGAAATAACGTTTTTACTTCATTGGCAGCCCGCAAGCAAATTTTATAAAAACCGCTATAACTCGAGAATGCCTCGACCGATCGAGCTGTACGTCTGGCTACTAGTCAATGTATCTTCAGAATTTCATTAAAAAATTTGCAGTTTTTTTTTTCATTTGCATATCGCCTCCTCACAATATCCGTTTATTAGCAAAGCTTCCACTATGAGGAAGCCAAAAATACAGAAAATGCTTTCTCATAGAACCAGCTCTGCTAATTAAGGTATGTTATGAGGAAGCGATATGAAAATTTCAATTTTCAACTTTTAACATTCTATTCAGTCTCTTATCAACACTGCAGCAAATTTAACTCCGCGATTGTCGTTCGTTTCTCGTACATATAAACGATTCCTAACGATGGCCCGAGTCACGTGGGTCACTTCGAGGGTTGCGTCGGACGATTCGCTTCTCAATCCGAGGACGACGATCTTAAAGTTACTAGGAGTTGCAACCCAAAGATTCATCGCGGAATCGGATGTTGTGTATCGACCGTCAAAAGTGCGTACTTAAATGCGAAGTTATTATCCCAAAAATATTTCGTTTTTTAGGTGCATGAGTGGCTGGCGTTACATTGTGAATAATAGAACAGGGGGAATTCGCGTACGACGAAAGACGAAGGAGACGCGGCGGTTTGAGCTCCGACGGTCGACGTGGGGCGGCTTCGTCGGGGATTTTACGAGTAAGTGGGCCGCCCTGACACGATATTTATTGCCGATATTCGTTGGTAATATAGGCACTTATCCGGCCTGGAACGTCAACCGGTACACACGGCTCAGGACCAGAGAGTATTATAGAGTAGATGTATATTCGCGTCGGGGGACACGTACAAGTTGTTGTGTATGACGCACCCCGGGGCACGGTTGTATCGGAAACGAGCTTCGAGCGCCGGCTGTGGGCATCGTAAAACGGACGAGGGAGCACTCCGAAGCACGAGAGCCAAGACCGACCGAGACTTTGCGTCCGGAATTCGAATGGCTCCACGGTGACGAAGACGAGACCGCGAACCTCTCGCAAAACTTTACGCACGGTTATAAAGAGCGCAATTATTCGTCATTGAATCGGAGTCCCGCGAGGTTAGGCGCTTGCAGAGACCGAGCACGCTTCCGCCCCATCGAAACGATCGCCGATAACGGAGCGGGAAATATCTTCTTAACGCGTCGTATTACACGGAACGGTGCTTTGGGACGACTATGCTTTTTTATGCATTTAAAGCTCGTGCTTTAAACGTCGTTAACTCGAGACAAAAGGAACCGCACGACATTTTTTAAAAATTAGACCCGTACGCAGTTGCTAATAGTATACGAGTCAAATAAATTTCAAATAAACTCTGCACCTTTTGGCTTCTTTGCGAAGAGAAATTTTTTCGGTGGTGGTGAGGAAAGAATCATTGAAAATCAGGAAGACTGTGCAATTTTTTGTTGAACAGTTTGTCTCTCTCTTGTTTCTGATGAATCGGAAAGTTTGGGGACTTCACAACTTGCAACCCTTGTGCATAAGCCGTTGTTTTAAGAATTCATAGTTGTGTGTTCACACCGTCTACAAAGTAAGTTGAATTTAAAGAAGAATTTTTTTCGAGACAATTTATCAAAAAATAAAAACCAAAAAAAATCCAAATTCCAAAAAGTGTGACCGCTTGAACAGGTTTCGGCCAAATTCAATACCAAACGTCTTTGATCATAATATTATATTTGTATGCAATTTTAGAGCGATGACTCAAAAATTACGCAAGCTAGCGATCTTTTTTCAAAAATTTCAGAATCGCCTAAACTCTCAAAACGGGCCTCAATCTTCACGAAAATTGCACCGAGGGAAGAGACGTGTCCCCTCTACTAGTATGCCAAATTTCAGCTCGCTGTCTCAAACCGTCTCCGAATTATAGCCGTTCTAAACGATGACAAAAACAAATTAAAACATAAAAAAATATCCAAAAACACGCATCAATCTTGCATTATGTCGCGCGGTGGCGTACATTGTTCGAGAAGTCGTGAAGTGCGAAAGCGAAACCTCACCGGTGCCTCGGGCGAATATCGGAGGACATAATGCGTACGCTTCTCTTCTCAACGAGAATGAATATAGGGTCGTTCGGCTTGTATTGTTAGAGTGCTTCGTTCGATCGTTCGAGAGGCGATTTAAAAATTTGGCACCTCCTTAAGCGCCGTAGAAATTTATGTTCCTACACTAAACTCGATATGCCGTGCCGCTGCGGTTCGGATGCAGGCGCGGCCGCGCTCCTCCGGGTTTCGAACGCGACGTTAACGATTCGTAAATTAAAAGCCACGCCATTTTGTTTTCGGCAGGGTACCCCATGTGGGCAGAAGAAGTTGTCCGGATGCCTCGAGACCCTCGTCGCCCGATTCCTCTTTGTCGTACGGCAGGTCGGCGCGTCGGGGACGTCTACGCTCCGTCTGCCGTCCGCAAAGTATGCTAAGAGATATTGCGCGCCCGCGAAGTGTCCCGTTCGATCGTCGGTTATTACCCGAACCGTCGTAAATCAGAATGATCGGCACCACGCCCATCGAGCATTGCCCGAAAGACGCTCCGACTCACGGTACAGAAAGAAAAAAAAATAAAAATTAAAGTAACCGAAAACGAGTATGAAAAATTCGATCATGATGCCAGCACGAGCCACGGCGAAAAATGTGCGCCTGCGAGAGTCGAGCTTCGAAGAAGCGGTTTTTACCTCGCTGCCTCTCGGCATCTTGGTCGAGCAGATACAGGACGAAAAAAAAAATTGTTGGTGCAACAAGATTTTTGTTACCGTAACGAATTTAGTTTTGTAGTATCGGAATAACAAAATCAGCTTGTAACCATAGTAACATTTTTCGCTTGGAGCGATTTGTCTACCGCAACAAAATAGCCTTTGTTACTGTAACAAAAAAAAAATTGTCATGTGACTGAGTGGGGTCCGTATATGTGCCGACAACTACGACGAGATCGAGATGCTCGACGGGCAAAATAAAAACAAGGAGACGCGAGGAAACAGTTCCATTGTATTCGAGCAAAAATAAAAAATAAAGTGGAATTGCGAACTCTTGACATTTTCTATATACGGATGTATAATCTGCGAAAGGTAAAACCTTCTGGAGTTTAATACATCCATATACATCAAATTTCAAGAATTTACAATTGCAAATACAGACATTATTTTCAATATAAAAAATGATTAAATCCAAACGCGGTCAGTTACTCTTAAAAAACAGGATAGTTATTTCCTGTTACCAGTCATTACTCAGCCGTCAAACGACAGCAAGCGTCGTTTGTTCTCATGGCAAACTAAATCGGCGCATTAACAAGAAAGTTTTGTCGTGACAGCAGAACTAATTGCTTCAACGTAGGAATTTTTTGCTGCGTTTACTTATCGTTTTGCTCAGTCAGTGTCAGCAAAGCCCATTTTTGTAGAACAGCTAAACCATTTTTCTGCGTGATATCTGGATGACTTGGCGGAAGAGCAACCATTACTTCCCAGGTCCACGAGTATTGTGAGAAATCAGCTTGCAAGCGTATGATCGAATCTTAATACACATATGAATCTAACGTAACATATAAAATAAAATTGAAAAGGGGAAAATTAAAAATAAAAGGGGTTTCTCAGCGGGTGTCGAGGAATCCTTCTATGAATATTTCGATTGAAATTAGTGACGCGTGGGCGTCGGCAGCAGCAGGGGCAACACGAACTGCTGGGGTGGAAAATGAATTTTTAATTGAATGCGCGTTCGAAGCGCGGCCCATGGGGGATAAACGTGGATGCCCACTGGCTCGACTTGTATATACCGTATAACAGTTATGTATATGTTGCACCGGGTTGCCATACGTTTGAAAGAAAATTAATGTCGTCCGCGTGCACGAGAGCGCGAGCGATGAGGCATTAAATTCATGCGGATGCTAAATATGCTGAATTGCCTTGCTGCAGGTGGTCGGGACCGGGCGAAGAACACGCGGCGCTGACCAATTTCGGCTGGACGTTCGTTATTACAGTACTTTCTTCGAATTATCGTCCATTCGCGAAAAGAGCAAAATAATAATAATAATAATGAGAGAATTATTCGTAATTCAAAGTCTACATATTGTGACATTCGACGAAACGCATTGCGCGATGAACATAAATCGCATAATATTTCATATCCATGAATTCTCCTGATCGAAATGAAGTTGAACGAAAATACGTTTGAGAGTTAATTTGTCGAGACGGAGAGATGCATTTTTCATTTAAAAACTGTGCTTTTAATTTTTGAATACTTAATTTTTTGATTATATTAATATAACATGTGTATAATATAAAAATATAACATAAAGATAAGAAATAAAGTATTAAAAAAATGGTATGGTACTTTATATAAATTTATTTAATTTTACTTGTAAAATGATTTGCTTAGTTGAGTTTTCGTAAGCCGAGAGGGAATCGGTAAAAGCCATTTATAGCTTCACCGAAATTCTGTGAAAATCGATCGCGCTATTCGGGTTTCGGGAGATATAAAAATTCAGGTATATCCATCTGGTCGCGTGGAATTGATCGTACGCTCGATATTCATGGGAGTTGATAAAAGGATTATCTCGACGCTCGCCGAACAATTTCGCAGGAAAGTCTCCCCGCGATATTCTCCCGACTCATTATAGCACGAATATACGACACAAATTCTTTACGCTACGCCGGTAATCATATGGCCACACCCCGGACGGCTTTGAAGTTCCAAAAGGATTATTAATGTTCCTCCGTCTCGGTGACTCTTGACCCGGTGCGTCGGCGACGAGGGAATCTCACGCAGCGAGGCGCGCTCTGCGACCGAATAATCGGTATCTATCCGAGATAATATACAACGATCGGAGGATGAGGGGAGGATTACTTAACGTGCTTGGAATATCGGTATTAAATATTCCACTGGCGATGTGGGTTTCCTTAATTAGCTGCGACGATGCGGGTTTGTTCTCCGAGTTATTAATTTTACCGATTTTTATACATATTTTTTTATTATTAAGTGGGACATCTCAACCGGTAACGACTAATTTGTGTAACGCGCTACCGCATAAATTCTCAGTCGGGTTTCGTCGGTGGGTACCAGAAGCAGGGTCTCGAACTCTCAGCCGGCGTATCTCTTCCAGCTTGAGATATGCGGCGATTGAGAGTCGGATTGTTCGAGTCTGGATCGAGAATGGACCGCGAAGAGTTTACGGCCAATTTATACCAGCGAGTATTTTGTTACCTCTCCCGACTTTCCGATATGGATACACTAGCAGGTTCCCGTGGCACGAAGTGCGCTCGGAGGCACCAACGGTAGGAGCAGCGTTGAGTATTTGCACATTTTTATAATCCTTTAATGTGCGATTGCAACGGCTTGCGTTATCTGCGTCTGTGCAGCTGTGTATTTCCGTGCGTACACATCTAATATACAATATAATATATAGTACGCGAGGGGGGCTCCCCGACGGTACACGCATGCGCGCGCGCATCATGGCCTCTCGCGATGCAGATGAAAAATGCAAGGCGTCGTTACTACGAAGCTGAGTTTCTATTATCGTATCTCCGCTGCAATAATACACCGGCAAATAAAGATAATTCCCGAGTGGCAATATCGCGGCACAGCGGCAACCGAGACAGACACGCCCATATCGGAGTGCAGGTGCATTCACGATGCACCGATGTGCCTCGACGATGATCGAGAATTTATAGTGCATTATTGTGCAAGAAAAGAATTTTTTTTTAATTAATTAAAGAATTGTAAAAATTTTACCGTTCGTGATTCAATCTTAAAATTTATGTAATTTATACGAAATAAAATGTAAAATGGTGGAAACTATTTGCAATAATTGGCACGGTAGTTCGCTAATGTTTTTAAATAGTTGGTAATAAATATTCGATGACAGAATTGAATATCACTTTTATAGCCCAGAGATGAAAATTATATAGAATAATTAAGGAGGTTGGGGTGCTTCATACTAGTCAGGTGAATTCTACATTTTTAGTTTTTATACAACAGTATTTAGTAGATAGTATTTTCCGTTTAGAAATGGTAATTCTTTGTGAACGAAATTCGTCGACGGATAAACAAAAGGCTGTATTTTTTAAACGGAAAATACTATCGAATATCTAGATGGTGAATTCGTAAAGCATCTTGTAAGGAAGGGAATAATCCGTAATACATAAAATTAAGCAAAAATTACGGATAATTCTTTGAAAAAACTGAACGAATGTGTACCTTTTCGAAAATTAGCACAATCCAGTTAATATTTTTGTCAATCCATTGCAGTTGATATTTTTCTAGGTCACGCACATCTGATGCAATACAAGTAACTATCCACTATAAACAACAGACGCGAAAAGGTTTGTATAAATGTTGACAGTGTAAAGCGCTCCAACCTCCGTAACCCTCTGAAGCACAGCAGTGTGATCGCAAAGGAACGGTATTCTTTAAATGGACGAATGAAATATCGAGGAGTGTTCGATATTTCATTCGTCCGTTTACGACTTTCTTGGAATTTTTTTCAAATTTCTTTTTCAACCTTTCTTAGAAGGTAATAAAACACTCTCGGAAAACATATTTCATGTGTTTACCATACAAGATGCTACATTGCTGTTCTAGCGATGCGATATGTTGTTTTTCCACTTCGAAAAGGTGTTCCATAGATGGAACAACAGCGTTCGGAGGGTCAGCACGCGAAGAAAGATATAAAAGCGTGTGTATCAATAGCAAGGATGACTCACCATGAAAACCATGAACCTTGATTGCAGGTTGGCGCTCCCGTTGTAAGTCAGCGTTTCCAGCCACCGGCTCGCGTCAGTAGGATATCCTTCCTCTCGTTGTTCCTTCTGTTTTCCTTTCCAGTCGTTTTTCAGCTCCGATCACACACTCACAAACACACACGGACACGAGACGGATCGCAAAGTTCAATTTTTTTTACGCTAATTACTTGAAAACACTTCTATCGATCGCGAGCCCGAAATCAATTTCCGATCGATCGGTAATATTTCTAATATATCATCTACGTATAGTTAAGTTTATGTTAATATCGATTCGACTCGATAGGTTTCTACTTTACATGTATTTACTGGCTGTCTACTGGCTTCTGATTGGCATACTGGCATAAATACTGGCCCGTTCGGCTGTTGTGGCACCTGTAACAAAAAACGCAAAATGCAAAATACATTTATTTATTTATTTGTTATAAAATCATACGGGCAGAACCCAATTACAAGTTGTCAGGAAATGCCAACAACTAAAAGAACATGTAGGAAATATATAGACAATCGTACCCAGAAAAATAATTTACTTGACGATCGCCCCGCAAATAAATATTTATTTGGTTTGAGTAAATATTTATTTGATTTAAATAAATATTTACGGGGTTGATGGACTTCGGCCGATGGCCTATTGGCAATAGCAATAGCATTATGAAATGTAAATAATCTTTGAAACGTACCAGCATCCATCCCGTGTAATATATTGTCAAATACATTTACTACTACTACTAAATATTTATTTGCGGGTCACCCGTCAAATGAATTATATTTCTGAGTGCAGTGTGCGTAAATGCTAGATACGGTAGATATGCACGTAGATAGTATTAATAACGAAGCTCGATCGATTCGAAGATTGAGTTGTTGTTTTGCTCTTTTTTATACATTGGCAGTACCGTATACTGCGAAAAAAATAATCCCTATCGTTACAATTATCAAAACCATAAACGCAACCAAATTTTTTTTGTTCATTCTCACGAAGCGATAATATACATCGCTTTATCATCGCGACCGCACTTACCCTCGCATTCGCGCAATATGTGATCGGGCGAGAATTAATAATGTCCCTCTGCGGCATAGGGCAATTCTGCGCGGATCGCCAAGTACCGTATCGTTTAATACGGAATACTGGCATTATAAATAAAAATTCATAACGGGACGTTGTACACGCATTGCGTCTCGGTTTATTAATTTATTACGCGCGTTATCGGTGTGCGTATGTTAAAGAGTGCGTGGTCGTACGGAATACACGCGACGTACCTCTCGATATCGATGAATGCCGTGGCTTTTAATGTAGCACAACGGTGTGCGGCTTGCATTATTGCCCGACGAGGAAACCTGGCGTCGCACAGCTGGACGACGCACGCGAAATGATCCGCCGCTCTTTGTGCTCAGCGGCGAGAGTGAGAGAGCGGGAATTAAATGTATAAACGCGCGGAAGAGACGACAGCCGAGAGGCTGCGTCCTGCAGCCGGAGGGACACAACGCTGCACTGCAATCCGCAACGAGCGGGTCCAGCGCCGCCGTCGCCGCCGCCTCGACATCTGGAGCCTCTGAATTGTAGCTACCGTTTCTACGAGATACATACAGACGTGTTAAAGAATGGCTAATGACGCGACGCGAGGCTAAAGCCTCGTGCCCGCCGGATGGAAATAGGTAATGACGGCGAAGCCGGCACAGCGAGCGCATTCTCGTTCGCGCAGATGAGGAACAGCAGCGGGCAAGTGCATCGGTAACACTGCACGGGCAAGGTGGAACACCGCGCTCCGGCTGCACTCCTATGCAGTCTGAGCAACGACTCTTTGAACGTTCTGTGTGCAGAAACGATTCGATGGAACTAATCGAGATATGAAATCGTAACGGTCACACGCACGCACACACATGCGCGCGCACGCTGTTTCTTTCATGGATAAAAATGGCGCAAAACGTTCCTAGGCTTGTGCACGGAGGCTTCGTGGTGGATTAAATAAAATACAGATTTCCTTCGAGCGTTGGAAAAAAAAACTGTGGGTAAATTTGAATAGCACGTTTTTTTCGTACATAATGATTTTTTTTATTCGGTTTTCGTATGAGGAAACTGATTGGGTTCTTTTTTCTTTTTTTTTTTGCTTCAATCAATGATGGATACTCTCGTCGCGTTACACATGTTCCAAATTTGGTTAATCGACGGAACTAATCAAGGTATGTAATCCTAACGGTCATACGCACGCACACACATGCGCGCGCACGCTGTTTCGTTCATGGATACAAATGGCGCAAAACGTTCCTAGGCTTGTGCACGGAGGCTTCGTGGTGGATTAAATAAAATACAGATTTCTTTCGATCATTGGAGAAAAAGCTGTGGGTGAATTTAAATGGCACAACTGTTCACACATGATTCTTTTTTAATACGATTTTCGTATGACGAAATTGATTGGATTGTTTTCGCCTCATTCAATGATGGATACTCTCGTTGCGTTACACATGTTCCAAATTTGGTTAATCGACGGAACTAATCGTGGTATGAAATCGTAACGGTAACACACGCGCGCGCACACATATATGTGCGGGCACGCTGTTTCGTTTATGGAAAATGGCGCAAAACGTTCTTCTGGTCGGGCACGAAGGCGTCCTAGTGGATTAAATAAAATACAGATTTCCTTCGATCGTTGGAGAAAAAGCTGTGGGCATATTTGAATGCCACATTGTTTTGCACACATAATGATTTTTTTTATTCGGTCTTCGTATGACGAAATGGACTGGATGGTTTTTGCCTCAATCAATGATAGATACTCTCGGCGCACTACACATCTTCCAAATTTGGTTAATCGGATCATGTAGTACCAGTTACACCGCGCAGCTGCGCTCCGATTTATTCCGATCCAGTTTTAATTGGACACATGCAAAGAATGTAGTCGTCTCGGATATATCGTCGAAACTCTGTCGTTTCGAAGAATTTTTTTTTTTTTTACTCACGACTGAGATGCACGGATTCGAAGCCTGTGGATGGGATAAATCTGATCGGTGGGACGAGCACCGGTTGTTAGCGTTCGTTGCTCATTGCTTACTTGCACCGTGTGCGTCACAGGTGTCGTTCGCCGAAACGACTCTACTTGTTCCGTCGAGTGAGGCTATACCTATCGCTCGGCTCGGACTAGTAGCACACAATCTTTTTCACGTCTAAACGCACAAATGGCTACGACTAACGAGTCTGCCGGGCTCTAATGACTGCGCGGCAAATTACTCGACTCGGCGGCTCCGCTGGTGCGCGCGACTGAATCGCTGCTTGTGAGAAGATTTCGGAAGAAAGAAAATGTGCGAACACTGTATTCCATACTATTTGTGAATTGTTAAAAAAATCGTTGAACTAAATATATTTAACAAAATATACACCATAAATATCTCGATTAATTTTATTTTTTTGTACCGATTAGGATTAAAGTTGTGGGGATGGATGTCTTCCAACGACCCATTAGTTGCGCATACATTGCACGTGTGATGTATAACTCTGGAGCGGCGAAATAACGAAAAAAATAGACACTAAAAATATCTGTATTAATTTTTTCCCCTGATTACAATTAAAGTGGTGAATACGGACCGGGTCAATCGGGATGGATATCTTGCAACGACACGTTCTCAGTGTATGCTTGTAATACCGTAACAGTAGTTCTGAAGCGGCGAAATAAAAAAAAAAAAAAAAAAAACACTAACAATATCCAAATTATTTTTTCCCTCCAATTAGCATAAAACTGGTGAATACGGACCGGTTCTATAGGAATAGATGTCTTGTAATACCACAACAGAGCGTCGCGTGTGCAAAGTATAGTTCTGAAGTGGCGAAATAAAAAATATATATATATACACTAAAAATATCCCTATCAATTTTTTTCACCCGATTAGGATAAAAGTGGTAAATACGGACCGGTTCTATCGGGATGGATTACGGTGACCGATAAAGTGTCTTGTAACAACACTTTATCGGTGGATATCTTGTAATACCGTAACAGTGCCTCGCGTGCGCGATGTATTGCTCCGACGCGGCGAATTAACAACAACAAAAAAAAATGCGAAGGTCGACTGGGGAACGCCCTGGATACCTTATGAAGACTTCGCGCAAGGTGACTCGAGCGTATATAGCGTCGAAATACTTTTTTTCCCATTTACGATTTTCAACATATGTGCAGCGGGTAAATGTATATAAAAAAAGAAAGTACAATTTTAATCGAAACGTGCACCGATAAATCGAATAAAAATATACCCGTACCGGTTGCATTGTATTTTTTTATTTTTATTTTTTCGCACAACCGCCGCCTTGCATTTATGAATGGAAGTAGCTGCGCACGCGCGTACCGCTGCAACGACGAAGACGACGGCGACAAGAGAACGCAAAGCGAAAGTGACCTGTGCGCTAGTCGAGCGCGCTTTGCCACCACGTACGCACACGTGCCTTGATTATTTATCTCCTCTATGTACGTGTATGCTGTGGCGGCGGCACGCCCGGGCACATACGCACGCACACGATTAAAATAATAATATACGGGCGCCTACTCTCTGTTCCCTCGATAATTGGACCCAGTGTAAAAATATGCGGGGCCCGCCACCGGAGTTGCGAATATATAAACGGGCGATACCACGTAGACGCGGAAGACTTTACCATCTCGTATGGCGTACACGGATTATAAAATCGTATAGAATGATTAATTTTCCATAACAGTATTCTATATGGGGACGCGCAACAATACCATTGTTGTGTCGCACGTAGTAAAACTCATTCACGGGCAGATTTTATTTTTCTTTCTCGATTGCTCAAAGAAGCTTTTTCGTGATTTAAATTTTATTTTTTTCATTTTTTATTATAGCGTTCTAAATAGTATTCTGTATGAGGACGCGCAAAAATACCATTGTTGTGTCTCACGTAATCAAATTCATTCACGCGCAGTTTCAATTTTTATTTCTGGATTGCTCGTAGAAGATGCTTTTTCATTATTTGAATTTTTCATTTTTGTTATTTGCGTTATAAATAGTACTATGTAGGGATGCAGAACTATAGTATTGGCGTGTCGCACGTAGTCAAATTCATGCACGCATTTTTTACTTTTGCTTCTTGATTGCTCGTATAAGTTTTTCATTAATAAGGTTTTAATTTTTTTTTATTCATATTTATTGCGTTATACAACTATGCGCGAATAATCGCATTGTAACAGTGGGGTATTTTAGATAGCGATCGTGTGTGCTGCTGTTGGTGGTGCTGTGTTGGCTACTACCAGATCGACCATATCCGCGTGAGAAACTCGGGCGCATTTACCATTGCCAGGGCACATTACCTTATCTGGGCCTTCCCTCTCTCCGTTGCGTTTATCGCCTTGAAAATGGAATTGGCTCGACCGCGTTAACCAACTGACCAGGCGTATGCGAGTTCATATTTCAAAAAAAAATATTGATGTATATTATTACTGGATATTACCAGATCGGATTTAATGTTTACACACGTCGAACGATGAAAATCTCATTCGATCTAATTTATTTTATCGATCGATCCGATCCTCGTAACCAGCTGTTCGCGAAGTATGTTTTCATATTGTAAAGTATGGAATTTGTTAGGGCTATTCAAACGCGCATTATGTATTGGCCATTTGAGTGGACACGTTCCGACAACTTTTCGATACGAGTTTATTTTTTTCCTTTACATCGCGAGGAGAACGGCTGATTGCCATTAATCACTGCGGAATTATAATGCGAAGGTCTTTACGCGCAGCGAGCAAATTAATTGCCTCGATCGATTACGAGTTCTAAGAAAATTTAGGCCAAATAGGAAAATAAAGAAAACCCGATAGACCAATCTTGAAAAAAAAAAAAATGAATAAATAACATATCCCTGTAATTCGACATTCTTTTGTCAATAATGATCTTTTTTACACGAAATTGAACGGCTGCGTATAAATCAGTAGTCAACGAATCTAAAAATTATTATGTATAATCGCTGGACTCGTTGACTACTTATTAATTCGGAGCCGTTTAATTTCGTGTAAAAAAAAAAAAAAGATCATTGTCGACAAAAGAATGTCCTATTAAAATCGATACCATGTCGGAGATAGTCCCTAACGCAAGAGCAGGGTTAACGAACTGCAAGTTCTCGTTTTCATTCCCGAGAAAATAAATAGCAACGGGGAGTAATGCAAGGTACGCGTCCCCCGCCGTACATCGACTCCGGACACATGATACCATACTGTATAGCGTAGCAGTTACAGTATACCTATGTACCTGCCGGTAAGGCTAGCATGCGTGCGTCAAGACATTAATAAACTCTTTCTTCGCCAGAGAGGATTTCGCTCGGACTTGCTCGTTCGCTCGCTGCTTTGACATTAATTTGAGACCTGTCCAATTGAGATCTTATCGATTATTTCGAAATGCTCGAACAGCAGTGTGTCCGAGCGATAGAGGCACGGCGACTTCGTTCCAGCATGAAACTGCTCTCGTCTCTTATATGCCGAGGAAACGAACTATGGCTACGTACAGGTATTACGCTCAGATACTCCCCGAGTGCATGAGATACAGAGACTGTATTCTCAGCAGCCATACCAACGAACCACAACGGCCGGATAATTGGCAAGGCAATTTTCACACCTTTCATACTTGTCGATTTGCCAAGGTGAATTTCTCGGCTCTCGCGATGAGCCTCCTACGATAACAAATCTATGATTATCGTCGATACAACATCTTTTTTTTTCAAGATTGTAATTTGAAAATTTTACGACAGTGTTTGAATGTGTTCAAAGTTTCGGTCATGTCTGAACAATCCAAACAACGAAATTTTTGATGTACCATTTTGTACAACGAAGTATGCGTTTCACAGTTGGCGTCCGCGATGTTGTCGGCTGGACAATCATTAAGCATTCCCTATTTTCGATGGATCCGTGATCCTCTTCCAAAACAGACTCGCAGCGTTACTCTGAGAAAAAAAATTGGTTCGATTAACCAAAAGATGCGGTGACATACGTTCAAAGCTGTTTTTTGTTTGCTACAAATAAAGCATTGTTTTGTTAAACGATTCGTTGCTTCAATTTATTCAAAATTTGTCGATTGAAACAAACACATTTGTTGTACCAACAGAATGCACCTTTGAACGTATGTCACCGCGCATTTGCTTAATCCAACCATTTCCTTTTCTCAGTGTACTAACCCCTTAAAGAAATTTTGTTGCCATTTCTCATATGTAATATTTCATTATGATGTGCAATCTTTGTTAATGTCTCTCACATCGTTAATTGGACGACGGGATTATTAATAAGACCGTTATTAAACAAATAGATAATTTCGCCATCACTTTTAACTTTCACGACACCGGTCCCTTCGAAACAAAATTTAATGCACGTTTCCCTACTCGTGAAAAATTGTGATAAAAAAATGTCAAGCGTAACTTCCACTGCGCGAAAAACTGCCTCGAAGTACGACAGAACGTTGTTGCCGTTTCCCTATAAGGAGTATCAAATTATTGAAACGTCCTCGTTCCGAGCCACATTAAAGTACCATCATTAATCCCACCCAAGCTTCGTACATTTCATAACTCCTTGCCGGAGTACGAGGTGAAAAGTAATCGGTCATAAATAAGAATTAGTTACGGAATTTATCGTGGTACTACTACCCTACTAACGAGTGAATTTCCGATTGGTCGAGCGTGCATTAAACCTTCCATCTCGCTTCCACTTCGAAAGCCGCGCATGCGCCACCACCCTGTTTAGTACATATTATTATATTTATAGTACAGTTTCACTGTATCCATTAATACCTGTGACACGTATATCGCCGGTAGGAGCCCGAGCTCCTCGGGCTCTCCCCGACACACGGAGAGAACGAGCCTGCGTCATTAAATTTATGCTCTTTAAGTGGCGGTTACCGGATTTCTTCGGGGATTCGGAACACGCGGGCGCGGTTCTCCCGCCGAGGAAACCGATACCGCATACGAATAGTGCTCGCTATAGCGAGCCAAATTAACGAACGGCCCGAAACGGCTCCTATTTGGGTGCCCAATAACTATAAAGCCGGCCATCGCGTCGAATATCACACGGTCGCACAGCATATTCAAATAACGACACTTTCAGTCGTTTCATTAACTCTATCCTGGCTCGTTGGTATCGCCGAAGCTCTCGTAAATCGGTAATTGGATGTGTCGAAGGAAAGACGCTTAGCCGCGCCGTACGGTAATTTGCGGTCGCGTTGTTATCATTGCCGGCGTTATATGGACGGAAGGTCCGACAGTAACGAGCTTGCGCGAGTCACGTATGGGAAACTGCCGTTTTCGTTCGGATTACGACTCGAGAGCCAGCGCGACATACCTAGGTGTCTGGGCGATTGTTGAGGAGGGAAAAAGAGAGAGGATCAAAGCTGGGAAGCTGCGAAGCCACTCTTAGCCACACCCAATAACGTTTTTCTCCGGGAACGTTTAAAATTTTCCCAAGCCGGGAGAGTGGCGTGGTGAACGCTGCAAGAAGCGTCGGAGATCGCATGGAAGCCGGACCGGAGATTGGACTCGGGTGATTGTGACTTTACCGAGAGCAATCATGGCGCTACGCCTAATACAATAAGCGGATGGGTCGCGTCGTCGGTTACGTGACTCGAGGGGTCCCTCAAGAGCATGTGAAAACCCCTTCCCCACCCACGCATCCCGTCACCAGTTGGTATCAAAAACTGTAATCGACTTTTTCACGGACTTTTTCACGGTCAAAATAAAAGTGTCAATCGAAAGCTGACATGTAATCTGTCTTTGATTAGAATTTCATTATCATTAAAAAAAATATCACCGTCCGTAAAAAATGGATTACAGTTATTATTATCGACAGTCGAATTTCGCCTGCTCTTAAGGGGAGACTAAATACGTATGAGTGCACCCAGAAAAAAAATTTATTTGACGGCCACTGCTTATTTAGTTTAAGTAAAATATTTATTTGATTTAAATAAATATTTATTTCACTTAAGTAACTATTTACTTAATAAAAATAAATATTTTAGTTAAACCAAATAAACGTTGGCCGTCAAATAAATTTTTTTTCTGGGTGTGCGAGAGAGACAGCGTTAAAATGTTGAACACATCTTTCTCCGCGACGATCCTCTGAAATGGAAAACGAATTGCGGGACGCACTGCGGTAATCAAATACGCAGTGAGGCCCGCAAGTCGTTGTTTTATTTTATAAAACGGTTTCGGTGGAAAATAGATACAAAATATTTTGTTGATGTCTAGCAACACCTTAACCCTTTATAAGTAACATCGCCCGAAACCGTACCGAAATGGGACTACCGGACGCGAAGTGGCGGCCACGAGTTGCTACGCTACTGCCCAAGAGTGGGGATAGAGGTGTGACTTATAAAGGGTTTAAGGGGCCTGGCCCGCTTCGGCTACGTATAACGGTTTTCTCGATGTACCGAAACAATTTGTGATTCATTTAATTTTTTTGCTTAATGCTGTTTTTTATCCTTAAAATTATCCCGAGGCGGGTTATATGAGTTAGAGTAAAAATTGTGAATGTGAACCGGTCCATATTTCATAGATTTACGGGACAAGCGTAGTGGAATTTAAGAAAAAGTCACCGTCCGAACATATCCGTATTCGTGTCTGGTGTGTCACATTCTGTTGACACTCGGAATCTTATCGAAATAATACCACCGAGAATAAGAGAATTAAAGGGAATTTACGACGAAAGGCGGTAAACATCTCATACATAGTAAGAAGAAAACAATAAAGAGCGAAACAATTTGTAATTAATTTTACTTTTTAAATTTAATACCGTTTCTTATCCTCGAAATTATCTCGAGGCGGGTTATGTGGGGTAGCGTAAAAGCGGTCAGTATGGACCGGTTCATGTTTCATCGTTTTACGGGTTAAGCCTAATTGAATAAAAAAAAGACGCCGCCTGAATATATCCGTATTCGGGTCCATATTTCACCGATTTACGAGATAAGCGTAATTGAATAAAAAGACACACTCCGAACATATCCGTATTCAAGTCTCGTGTCGCCTCCTTTTTTGTGGCAGCGACACACGGTATATTAGTGAGCGACACATGGTATATAAAAGCAACCGAGAATAAGAGAATTACAGGGAACTCGCGACGAAAGGCGGCAAACACGCGATACATAGTAAGAAAAAGATAATAAAGCCCGAAATTAAATATTTTTTTACCGACCATTGTACCGTCAATCCGCAAAAAGAAAAAAACACTTTAACAAACCCGACCGCAGTTCGCGGAACGTTCGTCGAACCCGCGTCCTCGCCCCGGTGCAATCGCACCGCAAACTTTTTTTCCCCAATCCGCAGTTTTAATTTTTCACTTCGTTCGGGGCTTTCGCGTTGCTTCGCACGAAATTGCAAAATTGTTTTCCGCATCGCTCGTCGGGCAGTTCCACGTAATGGAGCGACCTTTATTCACACATCGTTTCGTTCCCGATAGTATAACGTCCTCTCGCGAACACATCGTGTGCGAGTCGCGCGCGCGGTTGGATCAAAATCTGCTGGAGTAGCGCGCGGTAGTCCCCGTCAGCGCGCGATCCCATTAGCTCGCATTGTATGCTAATGAGCGGTTGTCGCCTGTGTGATCCGTGTTTATATCGCGTTATATCGTATCCACCCCCTCCCCCTTCCCCCCCCTCCCCCGCCCAACAATGATTTTCAACTTTGCATAGAAGCTCGCCAATCCGCAGTGCATCTCTGTTTGTCCACAATACCAGTGTGAATAAGCATAGACCGCGAATCGGGAAGTGTGCGCGACATTGCATATGGGATAGGTCAGGAAGGTGTTGAGCGGGGAAGAGTGTGACATTATCGGTTCGAGTCTGCCGCCTCGTGGGCTGTCTCGGGTTGATATTTCACGCTAAACTCCGCCGCTATAGTAACTGGATAGCGTACAGTTATACAGTATAATAAACCCACCTACTATAGTCGCGTGCTGGACGGAATTTATTCCGACCGTTAGCCGAGCGCTGATTAATAGCTTAATCGTTTCGCGCTTCTTTCCTGCTTCCACAGCAGCAGCCACCGCGACCGCAGCGGCGGCAACGGGAGCAGAATAGCAGCAGCGGAGTAACACGGGCGTCACCGTCATACAATCAGCTCGCGCTGTATACTCGCACGCTCGATCGGCTCTCGCACCTCCCACGGGCGATCTAGAGGATCGATAACTCCCGTCGATCGTCACGGTAGCCCCGCGTGCCGCCGCTGCTCCTATCGATCGAACGTCACTGGGTTTCGATCGACGGCGACGATATAGAACACGATAGTCTATGATACATCGGGCGGGGGGGCTGCGACTAGGCGGAATATCATTGATAAGTTCGATGAGATACGGAGCTCGTGACGGGAATGATATAAGTGTATAAATATATGGGGTACACGTATGGCTCTAATATCGTTATGGACAAGAAAAGTATACGGCACCGCGTCGCGTACTCCAAACCCATCGTTACCGAGTGATCTACGAACGGTCATTGATTAGAACGATACGTGTCGATCTCGCGCAACCACGCATTTACCAATCAGGCACGATACACTGTGAAACAGGTTTATACGCTCAACAAACGTCACTTATTCGCAAAGGTCCGCAATCATTTTCTCGTTCATTTTACGCTTTTTGTCTCTCGTATTTCGAATTCGATATGTACATGGGGCATTCCACGTGAAGTCGAACGGTCCAAAACCCTGACAATTTGATATCAACCTGAAAGTTCGTGATGTTGTATTATTATACAGTGTGAGTACCCAGAATTTTTTACAGATTTTTATCGGCCCGCGTGTTCAAGTTAGTCGATAGGTGTGTCAATATTAAAAATTATTATATCTCTGAAATTTTTGGTCGTACAGAAAAAAGTCGTGTACGAAAAAGATGCGATTTTTGATGAACTATGTTCCTAAATTTTTTCCAAGTTTTCTAAGAACGAGAGACTTAAAAGAAACTGAAAATTCTTCGGCAGATAATTCATCAAGAATAGCATATTTTTTACCGACGACATTTTTTTGTACGCCAAAAAGTTTCAGAGTTGTAATAATTTTTAATATTAATACGCCTATCTGCTAATTCGAAAAAGAGAGCCGATAAGAATGTAAAAAAATTACAGGTGTTCACACTATATAGTACCACAACATCACGAACTTTCGCCTTGATCCAAGAGGGTCAGAGTTTTGGGCCGTTCGACTTGACATGAAATGCCCTGTATATATATATATATATATGTATGTATCTATATGTACACATATATGTTTCCTCGTTGGTAGAATTTTTGCGTGCGAAATTATGAGGTGGCGCTATAAAAGCAATAATCCGTTAGATAAAATACGTATCCATGAGAGATTGGAAAGACTCGTAGCGGCCACTCCCGACCCCTTATTCACCTTTCCGGATGACCCCGATTGGGAAATTCCACATAAGAACGTGAGGCTAATTGTACGGGCAGCATCCGTTCACTTGGCCATCCGATAATTCTTCCATCTCCCGGCTTTCTTTCTCCTCTATGCCCGATGTACCCTAACCGACCTGGCTGTGTGTTCATCCGCTCATCGCCTAAATAAAAGCTTCTCCTGCCTGGCGGGCATAATTATATATCTATACGAAAGCGGCAACGTAGGAAACGGGGAGGAGAGAGAAATGTTGCGTACATGCCCGTCCACTACACTGATGTATTACAGACACGAAGCCCCCGCGTTTGTGCGTAAAATAGCGGTGTGTCGCAATCGTCACCTTGATTTTTATGGCGATCGTTTGTTTGAGGAGAATCCAGCGATGCACGGAACAACCAGATCGAATACACTGAGAATTTTTTTTCGTAATTTTTAAGATTTTTTTTCCTCGGTGTAGAAGTATTTGTATTGACAACATTCAATATACGATGCTTCGACACGAGCAACCACGCTCAGGACAGGATGTAATAAAAACTACCGGTCATCTAACAAAGATTACCATAGCTAATGGTAATACGCAACTAAGTTGCCACCTAAGGCAGAAAGTCCCAGAATTGCCAAGAATTTTGTTTTCTCAGTGTAGAAACATTTATATTAACAACATTCAATATAAGCAACCACACTGAGAGAAGGATATAATAAAAACTACCGGTCTTCTAACAAAGATTACCATAGCTCATAGTTGCACGCAAGTAGAGTGCTTGTGGCAGAAAGTCGTAAATTTTTCCAAGAATTTGTACCATAATATCAACAAAAAATTCTTATAAATCCGGGACTTTCTGTCGTAGGTGGCGCCCTAGTTCTCTACTATGTGCTATGGTAAAATCTCCCAAGCGATATAGTCATATTTACGAGATCCTCCCCTCAGGGCACTGATGAGGTCCATTAAGCTAGCACCCCGACTTTTCAATTTCGATTTTCTCGAAACTAGGATGAGCCCAACATTTTTTAGTGGCATTCAAGAGCCCATAAAAAACATATTATTGCGAGATACTTAAAATATTTTTTGAACGTAGCGGGCTTGCCAGTTTAACAGACCTCCACTGATGCGTCCTCGATATGGAAAAAAATGTATGGTAGGAAACAATAAATTTATGACCTGCCGTAAATTATAAAATAAAAGATTTCGGACGCATCGACGCAAAAAAAATGTGGACAAAAATCATATATACGTATGCAAAAAAATTTGCACACTCAAGGTATAAGTGAAAAAAAAACGAAATTAAACGCTGTTTAAAACAGGAGGATGCGCGAATATATCTCCGGTGATTAAAATCAGAAGAAAGTATTTGATGTCTTTGCATAAGAAGAAAGATACGACATCCCGATAAACGTCGCGCCACGTCTGTACCTCGGAGAGCCGATACAGTTGGCTCGATAACCCGACACTATACGTGTACGAAATTAATTCCGACAATGCGATGGATCAGCGTCGCATCCGGCAACGCCTATCTCAAAACAGCTGCCGCTTCTGGGTGTGGTCATCGGCGACGGACATCGTCATCGTTCGCCGAGAGGTGATTTCGACGAAACGACGATCTCTCGTTCGTGCTATCTCGCACCGGTCGCCGGGCGTAATCGTTAAAGTGCCGATTCTCGTTTCTTATGGTTATTGCAAAATTTATCGACGACTTTCGTTTCTTGTTCCACCCTGACAGTATTTTTTTTTTTTTTTTTTCATATTCACATGATTTTTTGTCCGTCCGATTCGAGCGAAAGTGTTTTCATCAAGAACATCGGTGCTCGTGCGCCGATGACATTTCTTCCCCCCAGAAAACAGAAACAAAAAGAGAGAATAGAGAGACACACTCGATTTTGTCTGCGTGCGTCGCGGATCGACCGGTGGGACTCTCTGGCGAGAATGGCTTAGTATATCGTATGGTACTTATATAGTGACGTTGAACCGATTTTATTCCCGTCGAAAACCGGATTCGCAACATTACTGTTGCTATTGCCGTGGCCGCTGGCCGCATGGTCGACCGCATTTGCGCGAGTCGATTGCGCCGCGCGCGACATTATTGTGATCGATACACGGGGGAACGCCCATGGGGCCGTGGTTGTGTTTCGCGTATACCATATAGAAACATTATGTACAAGAAAAAAAGGGGGGGGAAAAAATAAGCAGCTTTTATTCGTGTCGGTGTAAATGACTGTGATAAAAAACTATGTTATCGAACTTATGTTAAAAATCGTTCGGATAGGAAAGGAAAAATATAATTTGGATAACGAATTAATTCGTTTCCGTGGTGGTTTTCGCTCGAGGCGCCTCGGGGCGGTAGATCCGCGGTGATATGCGTTATAATTAACTCGTCCACTGTCGGAAGCCCACACTAGAGACAAAATCAGAATTTAGGCGTTGTCACACAGCCTGTCCCCGGAGCGCTCCACGGATAGCACGCTACCTCGAGAGAGAGAGATATCTCTCGGAGCAACGCGACCCACCGAGCTCTCTTGGATTGTAGATGTCGACATAATTATGCTACGGCCGTCAGGCTGGATACTCCTAAACGATACGTCGACTGTAAGTCCGGAGGCCGCGCGACGTTCGAGCGCCTTCGGTAGCATAAATAATCCCATTAAACGTGTCACTGGCACTGTCAACAATCCGACAGGTAACAAGATTGAATGGCTCGTCGCTATAAAGCCGGGTCGATCCAATCCTGGGGAAAGACACGCTCGCGGTTACGCGCAAAACCCCACCGGACAAACCAAATTCGTCATTTACATTCACCAGATTTGTTGCCATTTTTTATATGGAGAAATTTTGTTTTGGCAATTTTTTTTTTTC
>JAPYZD010001285.1:0-22576 GCA_030522725.1 Ichneumoninae sp. B BG-2022a
TATTTTTTTCTTGTAACAGAATCAAATCGTCCAACTTTCGGCCAATGCATTGAGGCTGCTATTTCGAAGTACATCGATTTTCATTATGAAACCGAATCGTAATCATTCTCACCTACCATTGATAATTGCACAGCCGACAAAGACGACTCCGAAAATAAATACGACAGAAATAAATATGGTAAGAACAAGTATGACAGGTATTAATGTGATAGTGATGTGGATTAAAGAGATGTTTATTTCAGAAATGCCAATGATAGAAACATGGACTTAGTTTATGTTAGTCTTCTTTCAAAGAAATCTAATACAACTTTGGCAATTTCAAAAATGAGAACCCGTAAACCACTATAAATATGTAGATAATAATGTTCTACATATTCTTAGGTTGACTCTATAGACTTGGTTGAGCATATTGTTCCCTTGGCGCTCAGCGCCACCCTTGTCGTCAAACGTATCGGCAGCAAAAATCTCGAATAAAACAATTTATGTTGTCAGTAATAATCGAAGTGATGAAGAAATTGAATACTTCCAATGCTGTAGATTCTTTTCATGTGAAAGAGTCTTTTTGACTCTTAAACAATTGTCTTGTGAACACCCCAAAGCTACTTATATTGAAACAATAGTAAGTTGTCGTTGAGCTTTGCAGCTTTCGATAAATTTGATAAGAATTATTATTTTTTACTCAATCTCTTAAGTCGCCTTCATGGCAGGAATCTAGCAGTGAAAGCCCTTTTTCTCATTATTTTACTTCAAGCCCTTAGCCTTTGCGTATGTTTTTCAATAGGATATCAAATGCTCAGGACTCCTCCGTAGCTTTTCCGGGATGCGCCAACATAAGCTCAAGGGGCCCGGTTTCAGTCTATGACTGTCAGGGTTTTTGTAGACAAATCGTTGACGAAAGCGTCACTCCTCCTCAGGGCATATGGACGACTTGTGGATATTCTAGTGAGGATGGTTCAGAGCTAGTGGAGTGTGTAGAAGATATTTACGGAGGCTACGGCTGCTTCTTCGACCCCGCCTTACTTGCGGTAAGCTTGATTCGATTCTTTTTAACCTCGTTTTGATATGTGATACATGGAAACAATTCAAACTTCTGTCTTTGCATTTAAGTCTTTTCCTTCTGTATAGCCTGCAACAACTACAACGACCACGACGAAACCAACAACGACAACAACGACAACTACTACCACGACAACAACAACATCGACAACGACCACCACGACAACAACGACGACAACGACTACAACAACGACTACCACGACAACAATGACGACAACGACTACAACAACAACGACGACTACAACGACAATGACCACCACGACAACTACAACAACGACGACAACGACAACGACCACCACGACAACTACCACAACGACAACAACAACGACAACGACTACAACAACGACAACGACGACAACAACAACAACGACCACCACGACAACCACGACAACGACAACTTCAACCACCACAACTACGACAACCACAACAAAAACCACAACAACGACTACAACAACAACGACAATAAAAACAACAACAACAACAACAACAACAACAACTACGACAACCACAACAAAAACCACAACAACGACAACAAAAACAACAACAACAACTACGACAACCACAACAACAACAACGACAACAAAAACAACAACTACTGAATACGTTACAGTTACCGATAATAAAGTAGAAACTGAAAGTACAGAAGAAACTGAGGGTACAGAACCAAATCCAACATCACCAGTAGTAATTGCTGGTGCAGTAGCAGGAGGGGGTGTTCTATTAATAGCAGCAGGAGCAGGAGTTTATAGAATGATGAGCAGGTAATTTTGATGAAATTAAAATTTATTTCAGCACGACTAATGTCCCAATTGAGGGAATATTTGAAGGAGAGTTTTTGGATACAAAAAATTCGGATCATAATTTAGCAGCAATCGTTGATATTTCAGCCTTTAATCAATAAAAATTTTTTAATAAAAAAAATGGCAATTATTCGAATCATTTTAAAAATAATTTTTGAATATTTACTTTATTCATAATAATTTAATGTTCTCGTTTGAAAATAGTTCCATTTTAAATAATAATTCATACAAAAATTTAAATTGAATATATTTTTAATGTTTTTTTTTTATTTTTTAAAAAGATATTTAAAACTTAATACAATTTAAAACATAAAAAAAAAATAATAATAATAAATATTGAATTCAAAAAATTTAATTTAAATAACAGTATTAAATATAAAATATATTTTTACTATTAATGTAAAATTCGATTTATTTTTTTAATTTAATACATTAAATTAATTTTTAAAATATTTTTTAAATTATTTCAGAAAACTCGTTTTTGTGCTATCAGAATTTAGATCATATTATTACAGCGACTAAAATTTTGAATATTTATTGTCATATTTTTTTTTAATAATTTATTAAATATAAAATTGAATTTTTTTTTCTTTTTTTTTTTTTTTTTATTTTTTAATAATATTTTTATTTGATTATTATGAAAATAATATCTTAAAAAATAAGATAAATTATTTTTGTTGTAATTTAAGAATATGTTTCTCTAATTATTATTTTTCAAAAAAATTGAGTTAATTATTATAAATGAAAATAAAAATTTAAAATAAAACTGTTGTGAATATAGTGATAATTTTTTTATATTTACAAAATAATTTTAATAAAAAAAAATATAAAAATTTTATAAAAAAAAAATTCAATTGTAATCAAACGAATTTTAAAAGTTCCGTTTTTTTCATAATTAAAAAATTTTGGACTAAATTTTGATTTTTTCTAATTTTAAATTTTTTTTAAGAAAATTTAAATTATTAAAAAATTTTTAATTTCTAAAAGAAAATGTAAAAAATTAGATTTTCTATTTCTTAATTATATTATGCTTAATTTTTTTTTTAAAATAATAAAACTTAATTTTTTTTTTTTTTTGCAATTTTTGATTAAACAGGCTGAACCTTATTGAGCCTGGACAATATGAAATCTTATTTAGACTTAGGTATGTCTTATTCAAATTAATTTAAAGATGGTTTTGCATATAAACATTTTGATGAAATAACAAGTACAAATTTGATGTCTATAAGTAAACAAGATTTTATTAATAAGGTGAATAAAATTAAAATTAAAAAATAGTATAGATTAATGAAGTTTATTTAAATAAAAATATTGAATTGATTGATGGGTATGATTTTGAAAAATTTTTTTAATACTCAGTTATGCAACATTTTGTAAACATATATTCATTGAAAATTTTACAAATGTAATTCCTAATAGTATTAAATTAACTCCCGACTTCAGAAAATTTATTTGGTAATTTAAAATAAATATTTATTTTCTATAGCTCAGAATATGAGTCTAGACGACCTGAGGAATTATCTGTGCTTGTTAGATGGTTAGATAAAGAAAAATTAATCAATGCTGGAATACAATTATCTAAAGCTAAATATCTTGGTAGTCATAAAATATTTTTCCTTATTCTATCAGATCTCATACTTTACTCAAAAGAACAGATTGCAAAGGTTTGATTAAAATAAAATGCTGTATCCTACCTCAGGAGGCAAATGCTATGCCACATGTAAAACAAATGTCTCTGATGCCTGATATATCAATATTGCCAAAGGCCTCATCTCCAGATTATTCTATTATTGCAATCAAAGTAAAAATTCTTTATATAATACTCCACTTGGCAGGCCCAAGACTGCAATTATGAGCTGCCTATGACACCAATTACGATTATGCGGAATGCGTTTTTGTCAGAAGGTAGTCTTCCATATAAAAAAATTAATTATTCACAGGCGGGAGCGGAGTCCCTATTTGTAAAAAAATATATAAAAAAGCCGTTGAATATTGGAATCATCATTGCGAGCTTAGATAATTTAACGGGTTCTTTTCAATAGTTTTGATACAGGGTGACTGTGAAGAGTAGGAAAGAGAGATGTCATCTCATATAAATATGGCTCACATTGTTGCAAGTCACGTCTTTTTGATAATGCCGCAAGGCGGCATAATTTACTACGAGATAGTTTACCCCCAATGTCTCTTTTCTCATCAATCAATCCAATTAAAGTCTTAATATTATTATTATTATTATTATTATTATTATTATTCATTTCTGCATATTGTCGCAAAGTCCAAATTTCTGTTTGCACACCCGTTGATTCTTGTGTAAATTTATTTTCCAGACTCTCAATATTTAATGGTGCCCACTGCTGGACTGATGTTTGAATTGACTTATCCTCACTCTTTGCTGGTCTAAAATTCACAGACTGTTTCTGACGCATGAAAGGCAGAATTCGGCTGCTTGCAATACCTTCAATGTACTCATTCGCAAACGCATTATCGTTTGTATGGACTATTGTTTTTGAAGTTTCTGGAGCACTTTTATTAGCAAAGTTATCAGCTATCGGCTGAGGCTCAGGAGCACTTTTATTGGCAACGTCAGCAGCTATCGGCTGAGATGTAGAAGGGGATCTTGACACTTTAATTAAACGTTTATATCTGTAAGGCGGCGCTGGACCAGATTTTTGGGAAGAATTGTCAGATTCATCGCTTGAAAGGGTAATTACAAGATGATTTAACTCATTATCGTCCGTTGAATCTACATCAAACTTATTTAAGGGGAAAGCAGACGATTTCGTTCTAACTCCTAAAATGCTATCATCAGATCCTGTACTACTGGATTGCCCATTGTTGTAATGTAGCCGTCGAGGGCGCAAGCGCCTTTTGGAGAAATCGGGCTGTCCGCTGTTGTCAGAGTCCCAGTCGGAGCTTGATGTTGAATATATGTGAGACGATGAGCGGTGCCGCAGGTTCATTTGTTAACAGGTCCTTTTAGCGACCACAATTGGCTTAGATGTCAAGACAATACCATAAGAAGAGGAAGCTTTAATTTAGAAGGCATCGATGTTAAGAAGGGCCACATGGAACAGCGTACACCCGAAGATGTGAAAACCGCCCTTATAGAGCAGTTAATTGAAGAAAATCAGCAGCTTCTGCGCGATCTTAAAAAAGTTCAAGAAAATGGAAAGTCTGAAGTCATTCAACTTAGACGGTCTGTTTGTTCCTTTGATCTGTAATCAATTTACAGTGATGCGGCTCGGGTCATGGAAAAGCTGGTCAGTGATAACGCACTTCTGCGGGAAGAAAATGGCACCTTACTACGGCGGCTTAATTCATGTGAGACAGTGGAGAGTCAGGCGAGGCAGCAATTACTGATGTTGCGCGAGGAAAGACAAAACATAGAAAAAGAAAAAGAATATTTGACAAAGCATATAAGTTCATTGAGAGAGCAAAACTCGACTTTCGAATATCAAGCAAAGCACTTGGGGTAAGTGCATATTTATATTCCTCAAATCTCCTAGAGCTGCTTTTCTCACATTAAGAGAACGAGTCATGAATTTTGTTGGCAATCCTGTTGCACTTGAAGCTGAAGCTGTAAGAATGAAACATCAAGATGCCTTCACAGAATGATACTTCTTGGGAATCTCGTGTTGACAGTTCTGAGTTTATGAAAGCTGTGATTGACACTGTACAGCAAACTTCGAAGTTGCGAGTCAGTTGTTGTTTCCCTTAATGACAACGTTGTAGATTACAATCGAAGCAATCGACAATCGATTGATTGCCTTAAAGCTGTTGGATACATCAACCGCAATTGTGAGAAAGGGACAGGTAAAACAATTTGCCGCACAAAAAGAAAATCATTTTATCCTGGAAATATTTGCAGACAGGACCTTTGCAACTGATGGGAGAAAGACTTGTGCCTTTAAAGGAGGTCATTCAATTGAGAAAGGAAAGGCAACTATGGCAAAACCGCTACATGGTAGGTAGAGAGGAGATTAACGAGGATGCCTGTAGAAAAGTCAAGAATCAATAATCAAGTTGAAAATGAACCATGACGAATTGAATGAGAAGCTTGCGCAAACTGATAAGCTACTTGCTCAAGCTAAGGCTAAGGCTTCAGTCACCCGGTATGCAAAAAAGATTACAACTATCATTACAGACATTCGGGTGTGCAAGAAAAAGCATTAAAGTCGAATATATCTGAACTTAAAGGTGAACTCAATAATCTCAAAACGAAGTATGATGAAGCGCTCAAAATTATGTAAGCTGTATCTTCTATTATTCATCTCGCACTTACAGTGACAAATCTCAAATTATTCCGGTGCCTTCTAGCATAGCAGAACCTGATATCTCTACGCGTGCCCTTAAATCGAGGGCATTTTTAGATGTAGCACCTTTTGCATCTTTGGCGAAATCTAAGCGAGTCATTAGTTCCCCTAGATTATCGATAGTGATACCAGAAGAAAAAGCTGCCACTAACTCGGATTCCTTGCCTGAAAGACGGAGCAGTAGAATGACTGTGTCGTCTCCTATTTCTCGTAAAATGTCCTCAAAACGGCTATCAGTTCCACCTATAGTTACTCCCACGCGGTCTGACACATTAGACGAAGAGACCACATTTCGCTCTAGCGGTCTTCCTAAGCGTACTGTCTCGAGTACTGTTGGTCGCTCTCAATTTGGCACTATGTTAGCTCGAGAGGTTGCTGCTTTAGAAAAAGCACAATCAATGAAAGAAGACCTACCTCTCCCATCCTCACCTATTTCTGAACCCGCACCCGCCGCACTTAGAAGTGGTAGTCACTTTCTTGGAGACGTTCGGCCAGATAGTACCAGTAATCGACCTCGATTTGGCACTATATTAGCTCGAGAAGTTGCTGCTGTAGAAAAGGCACAATCAATTAAAGAAGACCTGCCTCTACCTCCTTCACCGATTTCTGAACCCTCACCCGTGGCAATCAGAAGTGCAAGTCGCTTTCTTGGAAGTGTACCGATAGAGAGAACGGCTGATCCACCTGGATTCGGCCATTTGCTACCTCAAGAAGTTGCTACAGTGGAAAAAGCACAATCAATGAAGGGAGAGCTGCTCCCTTCTTCGCAACTATCATCAGACCAGCCCTCCTCTCCTTTAGCAATCAGAAGAGCGAGCCGTTTTCTCGGAATTGTTCAGCCTGAAGCTTCCAACATTGCACAAGCAGCACCCGTTATATCATCAGGCATTCCTTTTCTTAATAGAAAAGCAACTTCAGCTTTCTTATCAGGATCTTCAACTCCCACTGTGTCGGCTGAAACTAGTCCTACGACGTTATTAAATATTCCGAATGATGAGGAGCAAGAAGAAGAGCGAACATCAGAAAATGATATTAAAAAAAAATTCAATGAAACAGTTGATCATGGTAATGATATGAAAGATGACTTTACTATCGAAGTATCAAAATTTCTAGTATCTAATAAAAAAACACAGCGTAAAATAACTTCGAGTGATTTAACAAATCTGTTAAAAGATATGGATTAATTATGTGAGCTGCTACAGCCGTCAATTGGAGTCGTTACAGCTGCTTCGGTTGATGGAACAACTGGAGGCACGTAAGTGCTTTGAGGGTATGTATAATACCTGTAATCTGGATCCTACGCAAACAGAAATGTTTATTTTTCGACTCACTTTGAGATCTATGACACTCGTGGCTGTTGAGATGCTTGTGTTCTCAACATTGGCTGTAGCAGTGATGTAATATGACTGTTGAGCATTTGCAATCAGCCGTAAAGATCCAGACACAATTTGATTGGAGTTCACCGCAAGCGGTTGCCTAAATAAGAAGCGAATCTGTTGCCTGTGAAAAAGGAACTTCTAAAAGATATATGAAGCTCACCAATGCGTGGGGAGACACCAAGGAGCAGTTGAGAAACCAGTTTGACAATCCGTTCCTTCAAAAAGAATATCGAACCAGCTTGCTAAACCATGAATTAGACATGGTGAAGAAATTGTAAATCGAAAATTGAACGTCATCTTAAAAATAATAAGCATTTTTTACTAACTTACGTCACTCAAAAAATAACGGTCTATTGTCTCCAAATCAAATATTTCTTGATGCCATGAAGAACATACTATACTTGCAGGATCTATGGTGTCTGTTTTAATATCTTTACAAATATATGTGCCACTTACCTACTACAGGTTGTCGAAATTGTTCATCAATCGCTCGAGGAAGAATTGCGGATAGATTAACTCCTACATAATGAATTTTTTCCGTTGTTCATACCGTAAAAATTTTGATTGCTCCAAAAGTTGCCGCGACTTGTCATATCACTATACAGCTGAGAGTCCATAAATGGTGCAATAAACAATTTGCATCGATTGGGATACATAATACCTACAAATCATAATTGTTTGTTGAATAAATAGTTATAATTTTTTATACTTTCTTACCTCCCGGCCGCAAAAAATTATCTCTGGCATATAAGAAACTTTCAATCATTCGCTCGTTAAAGAGAAAGGTGCCGATTGGTTCTGATACTAGAATGTCAACTTTTTCGCCATCAAGATCCCTTTGTAAATTTACGCTTTCGACTGTCTTGTGAAGCAATTTCATTCTCGTCCCCCACTGAGGATTGGAATTCGCCAATGCCGTGACAGCTGTAGCAGCGGACGATGCCTCAACAACGTACCTGACGCTTGCAATGAGATCACAATTAATTAATTGCAAAGTATTCTGTTAGACATGTGTAGAAGAAGAATTCCACCAGAATAGATGCGAGAGCCAGCCTACACTAACGCACACAAGTTTTGCTTGATTTTGCGCCGAAAAGAAAGAAAGAACTCCCGAGCCCGCCCCAACATCCATTACTCGTGCTCCACAAAAGTCTGATGGATTAGCGTGTATTGCATCTCTATAAGTTTTAGTACGAACAACATCTTGTAACATATTCATTTGATTGCTGAGTTTGCCATAATACTGAAAATAGCTTTGCATTGCACTGGAATCAGATTCGCCTAAATGTCCGTCACCCTCATTACGTTTCGAAATTATATGAAGAAAATAATCTAGCTCTTTATGTGTGCTGAACCGAAGTTTAATAGGAGCACTATGAGAAGCCTGCTCGGAAAGGTTTCCTTTTGCTACAGGAATAAAGCTAGATTCATGCTGCTGCTGCGAACTCATCAGACAACTACTCTCAAATAAAATTGCAGATAGATTCCCAAAACGGACGATCTTGATCTGGAAATTTGCCTTTAAAATAACAGCACTTACATTGGAAATCTTTGCGCTCCAAAGTACAACCTTTGAATCGTCATATATCGATAGTAGAGAAGTTTGCTGTTTTACAGATGTGAAACTTCTAACTTCATATTCCACTACAGCGCATATTGGTGCTATCTCATCTTCTGCTATAATTTCAAACTTTACAGGTCCACAACCAAGTAAAATTCCGCCGTCTTCTTCCATACTTGACATGTCAACTTCTCGTTGACTTAGAATCGACGACAAAATTATTGGTTTCGCACCGACTGACGCTACTTCAGATAGCATGTTCGTTGATTCCGAGTCTCCTGGGTCATCAAATGGATTCAGCGATATAGCCGTATTAGACGTCTGTGGCCCCATTTTTTTTTGCAGGTCTAACCTGAACTTTGAGAATTATTTGACCTGATAAGTTGCTAGGTTGTTGGGACAAAATTTCTTGTCGTATCTGTTTTGGAATCGTTCTCAACGATGAAATTGCTACAAAGGTCATCATCACGTCTGTTTTACGGGCCATTTAGGAATCTGAGCCGTTGTCTTGATGCATCATTCCGGGAGTTAAGCTCTCATTCCGTAAATTCTCCGGCTGCTTTAACCTATAAGTCTGAAACTACTGGGTGGAGTGATGAAAAATTCCGCTTAGTCCCATTTATGAAAGAAGATTTAAGAGCAGTAATGGAAGAAGTTCCTGATGTTAAGTACTACTATATAGGCGACAGTAATCCAATAGAATATCCTTATAAGGATATACCCATGGATGAACCAATTCCGATGGATGTAAGGACCTTTAAATGAATTTCGTTATAGTATCCCAAAGACATAAAGCTAAATTCATCTATTGAAGAATTAAAATTCTCACGTCTTGAAAACAATCTTAAAATTATTTCATTAGATAATGGAGGATATTTAACAAATCTTGGTATATTTTATTATAATATAATTTTATTGTCAGGATTATTTATTGATGTTGGGTCTCGGTGGGAAAGTGAAAATGAATTTGGTTGTTCTCGTTATATTGAACATATGGCTTTTCAAGCTACAGCTCATTTATCATGGCTTCGTACAATCAAGACTTTAGAAACATTAGGTGTTGATGCCGGATGTACTGTAGGACGGTAGGAAAATAATTATTTTATTTTTTATTATTATTATGTAAATTAAATTTTTAATTTTGGATATATTTATACTTATAAATAATTTAATAATAATTACTGGAATAATTATATTAATAATTATATTAATAATTATATTAATAATTATATTAATAATTGTATTCATAATTTTATTTTATTAATTAATTTATTGTTGATATAAACCAATAATTTAATTTCATATATTTATTAAATTATTTTTTATTAATATGTATATAAATTTTATTTATATACTTAAATCATAATTTTTATAAATCTTTTATTTTTTTTATGTAATAATTTTCAATATCAGTGAACATATGGTTTATCATGCAGCAGTTGAAAGAAAATTTGTACCAGTTGTATTACCGTTATTGACAGGAAATGTTGTTTTCCCACGATTCTTATCTTGGGATACTGATAGAAGATCAAAAGAATTTAATGAAGAAATAGATAAATTCAAATTAAATATTGATATGCAAATAACAGAAGCTCTACATACAACTGCTTGGTTTAATAATACATTAGGTAATTTTTTTTTTAAGAAATAATTTGAATTTTCAGGAAATTCATCAACCCCTCTAGAGAAACATTTAATTAATTATAAATCAAAAAATTTAAGAGATTTTATGCTTAAACATTTTTCTCCTGATCGTATGCTTTTAGTTGGTTTAAATTATCCACATAATGATTTATGTAAATGGGTAATGAGAGCATTCGTAGATTATGAAAGTACGTATTATTTAGAATTGCTTTTTTCTTAGCTATCCCACATCAACCAAGAACAAAAGTCAAAGCACAGTATACAGGAGGAGAGTGTAGAGTAGAATTTGGAGGAAATAATTCTCATATAGCCATAGGATTTGAAACTCCAGGTGGTTGGAATTCTGAAGATCTGATACCTTTAACTGTACTACAAACACTTTTGGGTGGTGGAGGAGCATTTAGCACTGGTGGTCCTGGTAAAGGGATGTACACAAGACTTTATCTTGAAGGTAGTGCTATATAAGAAATATCTCTTTTAGTATTAGCTACTTGTTGGGTTGAAAGTTGTGTAGCATTCAATACTCAGTATACTGACTCGGGTATTTTTGGTTTATATATAACAGCTTCTCATAATAAGGTAATAAATAATGAATGATAGATTTGTTTTATAGGCATTAGCAATGATTAGAATTTTAGGTGATCAATTTAATAGAATGGGTGATGTTACAGAATCTGAATTATCAAGAGCAAAAAATTCACTCAAAGCATCTATATGGATGAATTTAGAATCAAGAGGCATATTGTTGGAAGATTTAGGTCGTCAATTTTTAATGTCGGGCAAAATATTATCTGGTCAAGATTTATGTAATCTAGTTGATAAAGTTACATCATTAGACATTAAAAGGTAATATCTTTTTAAATAAAATTATTAATTAAATGTTTATATTTAAACATATAATATCTAATTTCTTAAAACATAATTATTAGAAAATTATTTAAAATAAAGTTTTATTGTTTATAATTATTTTTTGAATTATAATTGTTTTTTTAATTTTTTTTATCATAAATATTTTATTGGAATTATGATTACTTGAATATATAATTTAAATAAAACAATGATTATGAATGCAATTATATTTTTTAGTTATAATTATTTTTTTGATTTTTATTGACTTCATATAGATTTATAATTATTTATAGATAGCGTAAATTTTTAATTAAAATACGATAACGAATAAATTTTTTTATTTAAACATTTTTTATGACAGAGCTGTAACGCGTATGCTGCAAACACCAATGACTGTAGTTTCTTATGGAGATCTTCCAAAAATACCAAGATATGATGAAATCAAGAATATATTTAAAGGCCTTCTATAAAATCATAAGCTTGATATTATTTATTAAAAAAAAAAAATCACTTCTTTTTTAAAAAGTGAGTATAAAAAATGTAATCTTTAATTCAGATATTATACCAAGGTATTTCTATGCGCGAAGTTACAAATTTAATGATATAGTAAATTATAAGATTTCAGATTTTAAAAATACTATTTGTCATCAATTTCTCAAATTATGCAGTGTGCATAAAAAGTGATGAAACATGTTTTGTGTCAGTTTTAAATCAGAAAAATATATGATTAATGCATTGTTGCTGCTTAAAAAGAGTGCACCAACAAATCTTTGCATATCAATTTCCATAATTTTGAATACATTTATGTCTCATGCATAAATTTCCCAATACAGACATTTAGCCAATTTAAAATTGTAAATATCATTTATTGTTATTGCATGAGATGCTATCTAAAGACGCCACACAGTTTCGTGTGAATGGCGCCAAAAAAGACTTTTTCAATTTTTGTAATCTTTTTATGATGGAAGCCAAAGAAGATGCAAATTTGATACAAACTACTCTTCCGACTATGCAATAGAATTTATAATAACTTTTCCATGAAGGATTTACATAAAGTATAATCTATATTTGCGGCAATAATTTAGGGTTCTGATCTAAAACATTGCATCAATGATCTCTCTTTAGGTGAAACGCAAAATCTGTTAAGTGTCCCAGACAAAGTGGCACACAGGTTCTTCGCAAGTTTTGCAATGGATGACAGTAATCTTGGTGAGCCAATAACGAGCGAAGAAGAAAGTGATCCGGAGATTGATGAAGAGGAGGAGGAAGAAGAGCGAGAACGCAAGCTTTTGCAAAAAGTCATGCAGCAACATGGTGAACACCGAGGACCCATACAAACAAAAGAAACAAGCGGACTGGCAGCGCCGTTGTCTGGAATCAGTGCAAAACCGAAAGAATCGCTTGCAAGCCGCTATTATAGAAATCGGAATCTAACTTGGAGCAGAGACAACCCAAATGGCAGCAATCACGGTGCCCCTGTCATTTGTTCCTCTGGCGGCAGTAAAAGTGGTAGTAACGTTCGAGGAAGCCATTCAAATCGCGGAGGGAATGCGCCACTGATTCCTGTTCGTGAAAATTATGTTTGTCATATTTGCGGGGAGAAAGGTCATCATATTAGAAATTGTCCTCACGGAAATGATCCAAAAAAAGCAAAAAAAGTTAAACCTGCAACCGGCCTTCCTCGTAGCTGGCTTAAGAGAATTAGTGATAAGGATATAGCACGTTTAGAATGTGATATCTACAGTTTGCCAGGTAATACAATTTATAATTATTGTTATATATCGATATTATTATAAATATTAGTATCATCATTATTATATATTTCTTAATAATTTTATTATAATTTATTTTTTTGTATTTTAATTATTCTGCAATTATAGATATCATTATTATTAAATAAGTATTAGTTTTTTTATTCATACATGTTTATTAGTATTATTATGATAATTATTATTATAAGACTTATTAATATTATTACAATTATTTGATATTCATTACTTATTATTGGTTTTTCTTATTGCTTATTATTTATTTCTTTTTTTATTACCTAGATGGTGGTTTCGCGGTATTAGAAGATAATGGGCCAGTGTCCCTACCTGTAGAGAAGAAGATAGTAGAGAGATTCGGTGTATCTAGTGCGGCCGTCATTCACGACCATCTTAGATGTCCTATATGTAGCGGTTTGTTTCACGATGCAGTGCTCGTGTCTTGTTGTGGCTCTACGTTCTGTCGCAGTTGTATTTTGAGCAAGATAACTTCATCGGCTGGGGGCGCCGCTACTTGCCCTTCTTGTAGTGATGTAGTTATGGAGAACGAATTTGCCAGTAATGAAGCAATTCAGGAGTCTGTTGATGCTGTGTTACGTGTGGGAAGGGTAGACATCTCTTCTACCAACGGCATTTCTCACAGGCCTTCTAGGCCGTCAGAATTAGTAGCTCATCAATCTGTTCCCCCCGGTACTGTAAGGGAGGTTAAAAAAGTACATGGTATTGTTCCTGTCCCATTGGGAGGTCGGGTGGCGGGCAAGCGCGCTGCTCCTCCATCATCACAATTGCGTTTCGAGTCCTAAACGCCTGCTCCTTCTACCTTCATATTTAGACCACGGGGGAAAGGAGGACTAATGAAAAAAAATGCGAGCGAGTTACAATGCAAAGAATCATGAGAGTTATTCTAAATGACGCCATCACCCCTATTATTATTACTACTCATAATCATAACGTTCATCTCGAGTTGGTTGTAATTGCGCACGAACTTGTTCTTTCAAGGATCCTAATATTTCTTGTTGTTCCAATAATTCGAAGGGTGATTTCTTTCTCTTTATAGGTCGGTTCACAGGGAACGCATTTTCTAGTGTTGTAGTTTTGAGCGTTCGACGAGCTCGAGGCAGCCAAGCAGTGTTCTGATTGTGTGATTATTGTTAATACTCACTTTGATGAGACCCCTGGCGCGTACTCTGTCATTATTACTCGGAAAAAATGTCTGAAAGAGGTTGAAAAAAGAGAAAATGCCTGCTCACATGAGAAATTATCGGGGGAGCCGCCATTGCAACCTAAATAGCATTATATATGATTGAATAATAATAATCATTAATATTACCTCTTCTTTAATCTGATTCGTGTCCTGTGTACTTTCCGTTCCTATAATAGGCTCCATCATTTTCGCATGATTTTTTTGTGCGATTTTTATTGAATCGGATATGCTTTTTTCTTCAACTAACAACTGTTGCAATTGGCTGTTTTCTTGCTGTAAATATTCTTTTTTCGCAGCCTCAGATATCAAATTTTCCGGCATCGCATAAGAACTCATAGTAGGATTGATATCCTCCTGCTTTTGAATATTGAATCTGACTTCCGGCGCTTGTGTGACTCGTCTATATTCTCCGTCGCTCTTATTATCAATGGGCTGCAATCCCATAGCACCTGCAAGCACCATGTAGTTTGCAGTTACGAGCTACATAGTGGGAATTTTTGTCTCAGCAACATACTGCTTGTTTGCCAATCTGAGCTGCGGTTTTAGCCATTTCCTTTGGTCCACCAAGAGTAGCCCCGGGAATCAATGGCATTGTGGCACCAACATTTGATAGTGCTTGTTCTCCTGCCCTGTAAGCGTTAGGTATATTTAGTGAAGGAATTTTGAATGGATAATTCGCGAGGAGCTTTTTTGTATCCACTGCAACGGAAGGAGACAAAATTGACGATACTGCATCAGCATTGCCAAGGCTTAATAGGGATGATGAAGTAATTGGTGACGTAAGCGCTTCTGCAGCAGAAGAACGCACTGTCCCAAAATTTAACGGAAATGAGAAATATCCTTGTTTGCTTACGAATAGCAGTCTGCATGAATGACAGATTTACAGCATCAAAGGGGTCGCCAATATAATTTTCAAAATATTTCTTAGAGGAAGCTGGCCCATCAGAAAGTCCCTGACATCAATTAATGATAGAAGTAGAAAATTTTGCCACGCTCAGCCGTTTACTACCTTGATGGCTGAATTGATAGGACGGATCTTCTTAAGGGATGACACATCGCGATGAGATCTCTTAAGCGGAAGGAGTGACAATGCTTTTGCATCACCTAAGCAACTCGATGCTATTAAAGAAGCCAAAGCAATAATGAAGCCATGCAAACCGCTGTACATAGCATGTTAATTTGTTTGTGATGTGTTTAAATAAGATGCAAAAATATAGTGAATTAATAATTTTGAATCAAATTTTTTATTCATCACATGATAAAAAAATACTCATGAATGCCCTCCACACATATTGTCAAGTTGTGTTCTCCTGAGTCATTATTTCACAACAAAGCTAATTTGAGAAGCATTTTGTACTCGCGACGAAATTCGTCCTCTCTATTTACAGCCAAGACTCCATTGTCTAGCATTTCCCAATGCCTATTTACTGGAATCATGAAGTTGCAATCAGAAGATTCGAAACACGGAATGCCCGCTGCTGATGCACACGAAAAAGCTCTCGTTCCCAAGAAGTCTTTGAGTTTGCCGCCACTTAAAGTAGATGAATGCAACAATGGAGCCTCAACGATGTCTCTAGAAAAAGACAGACCAACTTTTGACATCACGGTAGATGGCGCCGCAGATAAAGTTGCAGCTGCTCTGCATGAAAAACCAAAAAGTCCGAGAAAACCAGAGCCTGATGAATGGTAAGCAAATTTTGAGGCTTGGCGACTATTTTAAACCTTTAAATCTAGCTGTGGTTCTGGATGTAATCCGTGCGTGTGGGGTGAGTTTCTGACTGAATGCAAGTCTTGCAGACCTATATTACGAAGCTTTAGAATCTTACGAGGAAGAAATGACTCAATGGAAGAGATTGTACGAGAACGATGACACAAGCGAAGAGCAATTATTCTTGGCATAGTCACATTATGTCCCTTTAATTGGATGTGCTCACAAACATTATAAATGCCACAAATACATCGCAATAGTGTGTTTAGGTCTTTATAGTAATGTCAAATTATAAAAACACAGATTATGGTGGAGGTTACGATCAAGGAGCATATGCTGACCCGGCGATGCAGCAATACGATCAGCAAGCTTATAATCAGGGTTACAATGATTACACCCAGATGTATGAACAAGGCCAACCAAATTACGGAGACATGCAGCAAGCAGAATACGGACAACAACAATATCCTCAATATGACGAGGCTGCAGCTTATGACTACAATCAGCCCGGGTACAACCAACAGATGCCTGTGTATGACGAAGCGGGAGGATACTACGATGCAGCTGGAGGGTATTATGATGCAGCTGGAGGTTACTATGACGCAGCAGGTGGCTACTATGATGCGAATGGCGCATATTATCCTCCGCAACAAGATCCTTATCAGGAGGCGGGTTATGCTCAATACGATCAGTATGGGCAGCCGCTACAATATGACGCTGCCGGGAATGCATATGATTGTTATGGACAACCTGTTCAATTTGATCAATACGGACAAGTCATACCAACATATAATCAGCATGATCCTTACGGGATTGAGGGTAGAGGTTATACGCAAGGTGATCAAGCAGCGTATGACCCTTCATCGAAAAATCTAGATAATCACAAGGATAACAAAACAGAACTTGAGGTAGAAGCTGTCATACCGAAAAAAAAGCACGACAAAAAAAAGAAAAAGCATAAAAAAGAAGTCGTGGTCACTCGCAATGAGCCGACAATGTTGCCCACAACTGTATCCACTATGAATCCTCCAATGGTAGCACCGCCAGATCGCGAGGTGATTGTTTATCCATCTCAATATCCGGATTTCATGGCATCTGTTGTGGCTGCCTCAGCTCTCAAAAATGAGGCTCTAGTTCGCATGCCAACAAGTATGTTATGTCGGCCAGCGCCAACTACTGTAATGGCTACGCACGATAGGAATCAGCCGATATCTATCGTCCAACAACCGGCGAGCACACCTAAACGTTTTGAGGTGATACCGGCCGTTCAAGCGCCACCCACAATGTCCGGTGGCTACGTTGTCAGTGGATTAGAAGGCAGGCCCGGAACGGCCTCCCACGATTGTTTGTGGCCTTGTTGGAGGAAGCCGAAAAATCCAGTCGTTGTGTCTCCATTTGTCCAGAAGGTGTCTGCTGCGCCTATTGCTTATGGAGAGCCACGAGTTGTTGAGGTGACAGACGTCCCTGAAGCTCATCTTGAACCATCGTGCCGCACAGCTGTGCAATTTGTGCATCCGATGACAGGCAACAAATCTACTCCAGTGCATGTAGTTAGCACACCTTCAAAACCACCAGTTAAGCGATTCGATGTAAAAGTTAACGGAGAACAGAGAGCTTCATTTCTTCAAAAACCTCAGACTATTTGCACAACGCATAGCTCATGCGATAATATTGTTCATAAAATCGTGAAACTCGCACCAAATTCTGTTATGAAAGCAACACATTGTTTTAAAAGACAAAGATCAAACCGAAAGCCTCCTGAGGTATATGTAATCCAGTCACATAAGCCACTGAGTCTTGCCAGTCTTCCCGCTGATTGCAATTCTTCGAATGTGAGTTCTATGTATTGAAGCTCAGATGAACTAGCTAAGCCAGCAGCTTTACTTACTTTCAATCGGAGTGAAAGAAATTTGAGATAGTCATGACTTTGTCAGTGTGTGCTAGCCTTTCGTAACCGTGCTCACGCATCGCTAGTGTATGCATAATATTTTGCAGCGCCGATGCAGGTGCAATGCTTTCATACATCTACGTGATAGGAGCTTGAGAGCTGCATAATCCATAATTCCTTTGCAGAATCATACTGGATGTGCTTTGGTACAACAACAACCGCAGACCGTCCAAGTTCGGGCTGTCCCACAGCCAGCTCGAATTGTACACGTGCACCAAAGCCTACCTCGACCAGCGCCAGTATATGTGCAACAATCAGAATACCCACCACAACAACAGCGATGTGCCGTGACTCCCGCCAGACAGATTCTAGTTAATGGACAAGGGCCTATTAACCAAGCTGTAGCAATGCGTGTTGCACAGCAGCCCCCTGCTGCTGTTATTGACAGTACGATGCCTCGTCCACCTGCAACATTAGTGCAAGTCCAAGGCACCCATTCTCGATGCCCGCCCAGATCAGAAGCTGCGAATAGCGCTCCAAAGGAAGATGATTTGAAGCTAGAACTCGCCGAAGACAAAGCTGCGGATGAAAATTTGGTGTTGCAGGTTTGTACATATGCGGTTGACCTTAAGTCTTTCAGCGGGACATTGCATACTTGCGCCGAAGGCTAGACAAGGGTCTAGGAGAGGAGAGCACAATAGAGGTTCCTGTAGCTGAACAAAACGCGTCATTGCGACACCAGATGCGGCAATTAGGCAAAACTGTTTACGATTTTGCCTCTAAAGCTCCTTCTGGGTAAGTTTGACATAAGACTTTGCGATTCGAAACATCATCCATTGTGTAATCTTCGAAGTATTCAATTCAAATGTAATTGATGTTGTCTAACAGGGATGCTTCTGCAAAACTAATTGAAGAACTGGCTTATCAACTGAACACTGCATATGACGATATTCAGAGGTTTGTGACATTAAATTCTTATAATATATAGATTCCAAGAACGACTTGAACAAAAATCCAAGGAGCTGGAAAAATTAGTATGCTTATTTTCTTCTCAAAATATCAACAGGACCATTCAAGCTGTCGGCAAGACGTTCAGAAAGTCATACAGCAATTACTTTGTCCTTCTTCTGGTGCAAATAATGAGAGAGTAAAGCAGTTGTTATCAAATCAGAATACAGAAAACAAAGATGACAGATTTCATACACCTCTAGAAGCAGATGATATAAGACATGAAATGGGACTAGTTGATGATTTGATTGCTCAAACACAAAGAATTGTTGCCGAAGTAAGATGCTTATATTCTATACCGTAATTCAGGCAACAGATCAACTCTGGTTATCCGAGCATGCAGTTCGAGGCGTATTGGACAAGGCAATGAAAAAATTAGGTGCTGACGGAGATGTTATGTTAACCGTACGATTAATAAGATATTAATTTTTGTTTAAGAAACCAGCTCAACGTTCCAAATTTTTGAATGATCTCAAAAAGACGGTTGATCATCATTTAAATGAAGTTAGTCATCATAAAAACATTTTAATAAAATATAGGTTTTTGAAACACGTAAGGAATTAGATCGTGTTCAAGAACAAATTGATAATATAAAAGCACGTGCTTGGGACCCTAAACGAAATATTCCCTATTGGTAAATTTTTATAATTATTTAATTCTTTTTGAGACGTTTATTCATTATTTTTTATTCGGTTCGTGTCATTTTATGCATATGCTTTTATGTTGCGTTACTGTATTTCATTGCTTCACACAATGCATGCCAAATGTCTAAGTGTAAATACAGGCCTTACTTACTGCATATGAGTGCCATACATAATGCATATTATAGTCTTATTGATGCGTCTCATTGCTTTACCCAGTGCATGCCTCATTTAGTGTATGCCCTATTTAGCGCATCATATCATTGCGTCGTTTGAGACACATCTTTGCGTAATTAAATGCTAATTATTGCCTTTTTCAGTGCATGCTTTTATACATTGCTGGCTTTATTAATTTCATTACCTTAGTGCTTGTCGGCCAAGAAGAGATGTCCTTGAGGACGATGTGAGCCATTTAATGGAAAGGGTATGTCAAACACTGCACATTCTAAAAAAATAGCTGCATGAATCTAGCGATCAAGCTTGTGAACTTCGTGAACGATTACTTGGACGTGAACTAGAAAATTTAACGTTAAGATTTGAAGTAAGTAATTGTCTTCGATTTTTATTTACAGGATGCTAATAAAAATGAATCAGTAAGCACAAATTGTGCACTTTAAAAATTTAGACACAAAAAAAAATCAACCGAGTCAAAAAAGAAGCGGAACGATCTCGGACTAAAGAACAACTTGAAGAACAAGTATGAAAATAATTTCCACTTTAATTTGGGACTCAGATTTTAGAATTGAAATCTCAACTTCGACAATCTGCACGAAACGAGGTAATTGAACTGCTGAATTAGTATAAGGCAGACTATTTCTCAAAAGTCAATGATTTCCTCGCGACCAGAAGATATTCAGCAAGAATATAGAAGAGAAAGACAACCAGCAAAAATACGTAAAATTAACAAAAGAGAATCACCTGAAATCCAGCGAAAGACTATTCAGGAAATAGACACTCATGAAATTGATGAAAAAAAAGAACGATTAAAAAAAAATCTTATGGAGGAGTTATCCAGACATGAGCGGAAATTACTTGGACTTCAAACAGTAAGAATTATTATATCGATAAGCCTTTTTAAAGGAATTTGATGTGACTGAGAAGCTTCCGTCATTTGAATCTACTGGAACAAAATATCTTATTGTCAATAGAGTGAGTTATAAAAATAAAATTAATTAATTATAACAGATGGAGAAGGGAGCCAAAGATCTACATGAATTAATTCAGGTATAAGTAAATATAACTGATTAAATACCGTCAGAAACTCGAAAAAGGAATCGCCGAGGAAGAAGACGTAAGTAATATATTAAAATATTAATATAATCTCTAGTTGGCGCTTGCATACAATGTTTCTGTTGTAAGTCAATCAGTACACTAGAATTCAAAATTATTACAGGATTTAAATGGAGTAGTAGCAGATATTGAAAATACATTAAATACATCAAAGCTGACACAGAAAGAACTTGCACTACTGAAAAAAGTGTGTAACATAAAATTCTACTTTTGTCAGGTGCAACAACAAGCGCAAGCAATTTATCAAACTAATAAGGTAAGTTAGATATTTTGTTGAGAATTTAAAAGGGATTACAGCAACTTGGTCGAAGCAAATGGAGAGAAATGAGAATTTAGAATTATGAAATTATAATTTGAATTATATTTTTGAGAAAATTGAATACAATTCAAGTAATATTATGAAAAGATGGGGATGTTAATCCAGGAGGATTATAAAGTAGACCAGGTGGTGGAACCAGAGTTTCTGATACTATTTCTGTTGTTACATTATTATTGTCAATTGAATTTGACTCTGAAATAGATATATTAGCCCCACTTCTGATCAGAGACTATTTATTACGTATGATTTATTACCTATTAGGTATTAATATGAACCATTTAAAATTGGGTATTGAAATTGGTTTTCTAGATTTCCAATATTCAGACTCTACGAATTCTTGTAAATGGACATCTATCTAGTAATAGTATAGAAAAAATTTCTTACTGTATGATTAGCAAGTTCTGCTAATGTTTTGTATGCCACAGGAGCATTTATACAATGATCATTTGTGCAAGGATAATGTATAGTCCGTAAATGATATACCTATAGAATAAGAATTTTCAAAATTATTTACGAGTGCTTGTAAATTAGCATAAACTTCTTCCCCTCTTTGATTATTATTTCTATCACAAATATTACAAAATTCATGTGATTTTCGATAATGTCTGTATAATTCTATGTCATCATAAACTTGTTCATTACAAAATAAACAAGCTGGATGAATATCTACATAATAATTTATTAAGAAAAAATTACCTTCTTGTTGTTTATGTTTATTTAATCCAGTCTCTGTATATAATAATTGTTCTTGAATAAAAACCTATTGCATTAATTAATTTTCACTTACCGGTCGATTTTGTAAACAAAGTAAACATAAATATCTTTGATCTGAAAAAATTTTGTTCAATATTAATTACGTTCAATTTTCCAATGATTCAGTAAATCATTTATTTCTAAATATAAATATTTTCGTTTTGGATCACATAAACGACAATAAAGAGAATATAATTTTAATATTTCTTCACGACTTTTATTATCCGTAAATAACACACCCTCTAAAATAAAAATATTAAAAAAAAAAAATAATAATAAACAAATCTGAATTATAAATAATAAATAAATTAAAATAAATAAATAAATTAAAATAATAAATAAATCTAAAAAAAAAATAATAATAAACAAATCTGAATTATAAATAATATATTAATAA
>JAPYZD010001286.1:0-23171 GCA_030522725.1 Ichneumoninae sp. B BG-2022a
ACCTCTAGACGTTTCGCCCGTTCGTTCTGGTCTGCTCGTCGCCACGGACCCGCGGTGACGGGCGGGGTTCCGGATGAAGCCCGAGAGTTCGGTGGATGTTTTGCCAAAAAGCTGGCAGCGGAACCCGGTTGCAGAAGGGCAAGCGGCGAGACGGCGCCAGGGGGTCTGGAGCCATCCGACAACTACTGGCTATATACGACTGCTACAACCGGGAACGACGGTGGAGTTTCTCCGACTGGGAAAACTAAGGGAGATGAAGATATCCGCCCCCTCCTTCTCTCCTGCCAATTCTATCTTCTGCATCCCCAAAAGAACTGCCAGTTTAGCCAGAAAGACGATATTCTTCTTCTTCCTTTTCATATTTCAAGTGAAAGATCTCTCGCGGTTTGCCGCGATGTGATTTTAGGGAGAGGCTTTTGTCTCCCGATGCACGTCAAGCTGTGAGCGAGAACGCCGGTAAGAAAGCAATCGGAAGGGTGAGGAAGGGCGCGGAGAAGCCATCATTGGCTGGAGAAAAATCACGCAGAAAAAAAAATTTGTTGGTACAAGATTTTTGTTACCGTAACAAATTTAGTTTGTTAATATCGGGATAACAAAACCAGCTTGTAACCATAGGAGAAAAAAAAATTGTTGGGACAACAAGAATTTTGTTACCATAACTGACTCACCTGGTTAACATAGGGACAACAAAATATTTTCTTGTGGCAGAAAATATTTTGCTGTAGCAGCCAAATATTTTTGCTGCCACAACAATAAATTATTACCGATCTACATTTTGCTAGAGAAACAGAACTATTTTTCTCCGTGTAGGAAAATGTTTCGCTTGGAGCGATTTGCTACAGCGACAAAACAGTCTTTGTTGCAGTAAGAAAAAATGTGTTATATCGCTCAGTGCGGCGCGTATATGTGTCGACACTAAGACGAGCTCGAGACGCAAAAATGAAAAAAAAGAGACGCTAGGAAACAGTTCCTTTGTATTCGAGTAAAAATAAAAAATAGAGTGGAATTGCGACCTCTTGAAATTTTCTGTATATGGATGTGTAAACTGCGAAAGGTTTAATACATCCATACACTGTAAAAATAAATTGTAAATTTAATGTACTGGAAATTGAAATTTGCTTACATTACTTACGTCAATTGAACATTAATATACTTTTATTGTAAAATAAAAATACGAGATATTAAAATTAGAAATCTTTTGCCTGGAATTTACAAAAATTTCCATTAAAAATACAAATTTTACTGTAAATAAAATTTCATAAACAGTTTATGTAAAAAAGCTTCCAATACCATTCATTAATTTTCAAATAAATTTTTTTTACAGTGTATATAGCAAATTTCCAAAATTCGCAATTGCAAATACAGACATTATTTTCAATATAATAAAATGATTCTGGGTCGAGCTATAACGAGACGAAGACAGGCGTAAGGGAATTGAAGTTAAAAGCGCAACGACATATTAAATTATTATTAATTTTCGGCAAAGTGACTCGAAGACGAAGACGACGGCGGGGCAATGTGTTATCCGCGATAACCGCAGTGCCCTCTGGACTAAGGAAAAGTTTTGTTCGCTTGTAAGCAAGGACATAAATCATAGAGACCGGTAAGCTCGCGGCTGCGTGGAGTTTCCAAAGCTATCCCGACCGCGATGATTTATAGGGTTGCGTCATATTCGCCCTGCTGAATAAAACGGCGAATAAATTCATTTCTCTGAAAGGTTTTGGCTCGTGTCTGAGACTCGCGGATACGGAGCCGTGAAGTGCAATCGCCATTCGGGCGATCCGGGCTGTCTTCCGAAGCCGGGGAGAGAAAACATGTACACCAACTTCACGGGATTGCCTCGAGCATCAAAGTCTTCCGAGCCATCCGCCGAATCGAATCAGCCACGACTCGCGGGTCGATCCGAAATTTGGAGCCCAGGTGTGTAATTTAGTCGCCGGACCAAAAATACAAAAAATTTTACATGAAAACTCAAAGTATGCAAAACAGTGTTTCTCTTATTCTAATCTGCTTATAGTTATGTACCAGGGGAGAATGGGGCAAAACGGAACAGTGAGGAAAAACTCAATTTTCCAATAACTTTTAGATGCCCCATTTTGTGCCGACGATACTTACGAATTTTCAACCCCGTTTTCTCCCACTTACCACAATTGCTACCATCCAAAAGTTATTGGAAAATTGCATTTTGCCCCATGATCCCGTTTTGCCCCACTGTACCATTTTTCCCCGCTCCCCCCTGTCAACCTGCTTATGCTTATGTAAAACATTCCTACTCTTTTGTTATTCTAAGTTGAACCCTCATCGCACACCTCACTACTCAATTCTACACTGTAAAAAAAATTAGTTTGAAAATTAGTGGACAGAATTCTAAGTTTTTTTTTTACATAAACTGTTTCTGAAATTTCAAACACATTTGCGTTGCAATTTCACAGTAAAATTTGTATTTATCATGAACATTTTTTTAAATTTCAAGCAAAAAGATTTGTAATTTTAATATCGGGTATTTTTATATTTCAAGCAAAGTACATTAAGTACATTAATAATTGATTCTCAACTTCCAATACATTAAATTTACAGTTTATTTTAACACTGTACACTTACTCTGTAAAAGCGCTCGTTCCGTAAATTCAAATAAACCTAAGTTCACTGTCAATCGGAAAATCGAGTCTGGTCGGACCGGAAGTGGCCGTTTCGATCTCGAAACTCGATCCGCTCGTTTCCCGTTACTCATAAATTCATAACATCCCCATCTTTTTCCCTCATACAGTTAACGACTATTTATTTGGCTCGCGTCCGAGACTCGCCGACGAACCTCGCGAACAGCAATTGCCATTCGAGCGACACGGGTTGTCCTCCAACTTCACCGAATTACAGCGAGCACAAAATTCTTCCGAGCCGGACAAATCGAATTTCAGAGCCCGAGCTTTTAATTTACTCGCCGGACCAAAAGTACAAAAAAAAATCTCCCAAACGCCCGAAGTTCACTGCCGAAGGAAGTAGCCGAGACGCATCTCGGGAGCTCGATCCGCTCGCCGCGCATTATTCATAAATTCACAACATCGCCGATCTTTCTACCTCATATAGTTTACGATTATTTCTGCGAAGGGAGAGACGAAGAAACGTGGGATGAGACGCGCAGAAACGAATACGCCCCGCTGAGCGGCTTCTCTCGCCGTTGTAAAACACGAACAGGGACAATGGAGTAAAAAAAAAAACGCAGAAAAAAAAGAACCGAGCGAAAGAAGCTATTTCTCAAACTCCCGCGAGCGTAACCTTCACCCCCTCGATCGCGATGATTCCGCGAATAATTTTCTACTCATCCTGCCCTCCATCGGCGCAAGAGAAAAAACAACTATCCGATGAATCACGCCTTACTTTGCGCTCTTCAACTGTTTCGCGAATGTTTGTTGTCCGCCAGATAGGAAGAAAAGCGGGGGAGAGGAGGATGAACAAAGTACCAGAAGAGCTGACGCCGAGATGGTCACGTGACCATACAAATGGCAAAGTTCCGTCGAACTTGGTACCGGCTAATAGAAAGAAAGGAGATCCTCTGTATACGTGTGGGCATACACGTGGGGCATGATCCGAGAATAAAAGAATAGTTCGATCCCCCGGAGGAAGCTGACAAATGACTCTTCGGGATTCCGCGCGTTCGCCGGAAGTGACGACATCCGCGTCTCCCTCAGCGACCCTCCGTACCGAACTCCCTTCTTCTCGCTTCAGTGACTTTTCAGATTTCGTACAATCATCCCGCAGTAACCCTCGTTGCAACGTATGACTGGCTTTCGGCGAGGTTCCGTCCCAGGCGCGGGAATAAAAATCGCTTCCGGAAACGGATAGGCAGGAAGTCGAGGAACGTCGTCGGCGATTCACTCGATTTTCCTTAGCGACGTTCGAGGTTGTAGGAGGAATCTTTGTCGTCGGAGAGACGATTCTACGGATCGTGGTGCATAACTGTTATGTGTATGTTTCTCAAGGGGTTCATTAAATCAGCTCGGCCCCCTTCCCCGAACGGACATTAAAATTATAACTGCCAATTTGGCGACACGCGTCATCGTCGGGTTTTTAGTACCGGGGCGCGTCGCTGTTGCGAAACTGTTATGCATGATGAGTCAAGTGCGATGTAGCCGCACGACCCGAGGGATCATCAGACGCTTGAGGAGGCTGCAGCTTAATTTATTTTTTTACTTTTTTTTATTTTATTCTTCGTACTTAACGTTCCCGGGTTTTTGGGAGGGCGAATCCAACGTACGTGGCATTTTGCTCACAATGTTCGAATCTTATATCGGAATTTCTAGAAACATCTGAAAATGGCACTAAGAAAAATTTCATACATTTTTTCAATTCTGCTATTTTTGGTCGGTCAATTATTGTTAATAAATCACTGATAGCGATTAAGGATTTATACTACAAAAAATGTAAGAGCAATTTAATTTTTTTTCAAACTTTGGACCCTGAGGAAATCATTTTTACTTTCTTAATTTGTTTAAATTTTAAGTCGGCGAACGCTGTAGATCTGTGCAATTTTGTCACGTTCACATTATTTTATTCACAATGTCCGGATCTTGTTTTGAAATTTTCCAAAAACTTTCAAATGTTGTTTAGAAAAAAAGTTAATACATTGTTTCGATTCTTTAATTCTGATTGCTGATTGCAATTGACGGTTTACACCACTACAAATTTAAGACCAATACATTTTTTTCTGACTTTGGGCCCTGAGGAAATAAATTTTAAAAAATTTTTTACGTTTCAGATCCAAGTAATCCTCTAATACCGAGCGATCGCGAGAGGTATAAAACGTTATTTAAACCGCTGGCGATGAGAGTGCAATTTTTTTTCACGCTTTTTCGGCGAGGAAAGAATCCATTGAAATAAGAACGCTACGAAGCTCGGGACAGAAATAATGTCGTCACGTCGAGGTTCAGTTGCGAGGAACAAAACGATACAGAATGATCCCTTCGCTACGGTAACGAATAAGTTATTTATACCCCTAGAAGTGGAAATCATCCTGCCGGGGGTTGAAAAAGTCGTCGAGTGACGCCTCATAATCTTTCGTGTCGCTGCACAGTCATAGATCAACGATGTTTTTGCTCGAACGGCGAGGGTCCACCCTTGTACTTCTGCATAACTCACCGAAACGACGCTTTAATTGTTATTAATCGTTACGAGAAATTACAATGGTGATTAATACAAGTGTACTATCGAATTTCCATTCTCTTTCTATTGTTCTTAGTATTATTATTTTTTTCGCTAACCCAAAGTCCTAAAGGAAAATCCCCACGATTGATCGTTCGTACAGTGTTCTGAATGTGGAAAAAAAAAAAAAATTGTAGAAAATAAATTAAAATAAAAAAAAAATATTGAAGATATCGACAATAAAAACAAAAATCGCGATGTTTCTTTTAGCTATAAAAATAAATAAATAAAATAATTAATATTTTGCCTGAAATTGTTGAGAATATCTTTCACTGTCTTAATTACTTTGAGTGTAAGCTCTCGGTGACAGTTGCAGATAAAAATAAATTAAAAAAATCAAGTCATAGGTGTAGACAGATTCGTCCCTTAGCATAAATGTTCCCGAGGGTTGGAAATCCGGGGAGGGATCGCGCCAGGGTGTTAAGTACCGTGTGCGCGGTGAAGCAAAGCCATCCCCCCCCCCCCTCCCGCTTTAAGGGTATACATAAACTGGATGCACCGTGTATACAGTATAGGGTAACGCGCTAAACTACCCCGAGCGGGCATTTAAATCGAGAGTTGAACATTTGGTCACGCGGTGCATTAGTCCTGGTAGGCTGATCATCCCAGCCTCGGCCACATCGTACACATTTACTCAACCAGGATAATGCAGGACGGCTAGAAGTGCTGCAATGAAATTCAAGCGCAGTTATATGGCCCGTGTGTTACGCGGCGGAGAGACGCGAGGGCTGAAAGTTGCACCAACTGTGAACATGCTGTAATGAGGGGAAGTTTAAGCTATAATTCAAGCTTGGATTACAATACAGGAGACCGAGTCTGGAGGCCGAACTCCAGTCGGACCGGAAATGAAAAAAAAAAAAATGGTTCCGCTTAATTTTAATCCAAAACAATCGAAACAGGGCGTGAAGAACATTTTCTTAACCCTTTTATTTTCACCCAGAAATAAATAAAATTGCAGGTCTGTCCCTTTTGTTACTCTTTTTTATTATATTAATTATGATGTAAGCAATCAGTCAAGCTTGAACTACAATACAGAAGACCGAGTTTGGGGGCTGAGGAATTTTAGCCGCACCGGAAATTAAGAAAAATAATAATAATGGTTTTGTCCCGCTTAACTTTAACCCAAAACTTTTATTTTTACCGAAAAAAACGCACGTGTACCCCTTTTTTACCTCTTTGTTTATTATAATAATTATGATTTAAGCTATAATTCAAGCTCAGATTACAATACGGGAAGTCGAGTCTGGTGGCTGCGGAACTTCGTTTTACCCGTTTATTTTTATCCGAAAAAAATGTTGCCTGTGTGTTCCGTTTTTTTTGCCCCTCTTCTATTATATTAATCATGGCAATCTTTATACTGATATTAATAACGGTCAATTATATAAATTAATTGCCACCGTTTTCTGGCTCTCGGAGCTATGACCACTGAAGCATCGAGTGGTGAGTGCAGAGCTTTGCGAAATGTATACTGGACGACGATAATTTATCCCTGTCAGCGCTGCACCCGAAAAGGACGTTTCCGGGGGAGGACATTTTCTCGTGGGCGTAAGTTTCATTCCCTTCAGATATATAACTCTCGGGTTGCGCACGTGAAAGCCGACCGCTCTCCACGAGACACGATTCATTGAATCGAGAGGCCGTTTATACTTTTCGGGTGTATTTATGGGGATAAATCACGAGCGGAGAAGAAAACAGGATGCACAGGCGATGTGTCTCGTGAATCCCTCGGATTGGACGTTGATTTTCGGGCTATTCAGTTTCGACGGCCTCATTGGGTTACCCCAAAATTTTATCAATATATATGGATATATTGTAATATTCGCGTGACAATATATATATATATATATATATATATAACGTTACATATTCGTTACAATATATTATATATATATAAATATAAAATTCGAGTAAATCTTGACCAGCGTCGCTTCGATGGGCAGACAAGTCTTGCAGCGAAAATTAAATACCTCAGTCACCGCGGTTGTCCTGCGGGCCGAAAATAGGCCTGTGGAGACTTCGATGCCTCGCACGATATTTCGTGACCCGAGCAATATTTTTTTAGCCCGACAATGGATATGAAAAATGGTTATAAAAAATATTGAAAAATTCGAGATTTCGTTTTACGGACTCGACGACACCGGATAGCACGCGCGGTACCGGAAGCTGAGTTAATATTATTGTTTTCTTAACGAAATGGAACTACCCTTGCGCGCACCGAGGGGGATTGCTACACGGGGTTCGAGGCTACTTGTGCAAACAATTTAACGAAAAAATTAGCGTCACTTCGCTGTACAAACATATCGCCTGCGAGCTTTTTTTTCGTTCCACTCTCAAACCCCGTCAATATTGGACCCTCCGAAAATCAAAACACAGCCGGCTGGAGTGAAGGGATCTTTAAAATATTTTATTTCAACGCGTATTTATTCGTTTAATTTTTGTTAAACGTTATGTTTCTTTTTACCTTTCGTAATGTTGCAAACTGTCGAAATCGATGTGAATATTTATACATAATTTTTTTATTTCTGCCGTCACCAAAATTACACGATATGTATATATATATTTTTTGCCATATTTTATTACTTTTTTTATACGGAGTTGTCGTGTAGATGCGTTGCCGAATCACACCTACGTATATTTAATTCCCTTCGCTCAGGCGTGTCCGATCGTAGATACCGCGGGGTTTACATAATACTCGATGTGTATATTCGTCAACCATTTTTTCTATCTTTGCTATAAAAAAATTACACTATATAATTTTTTTTTATTATTTTTTTACCATATTGCCCTATTTTATTACTGTTTGGATTTTATTAATGTTGGAAATATTGTGTAATTGCGTTGCCGAATCGACCATTCGTATATTTAATTCCCGTCGCTCGGACGTGTCCAATCATCGATAGGTCGGCTTTACATAATATTCGATATGAATATTCGTGACAGAATCGTTGTTGAATACTCGCGAAGCATTCTTTTTTACGCCATACAAAATTACCCAATATGATTTTTTTTCCACATTTTATGACTATTTTATGCGGAGATATCGTGTAGCTGCGTTGCCGAATCACGCATTCGTATATTTAATTCCCGTCGGTCGGGCGTGTCCAATCGTCGATAGCGCGGGATTCACATAAATATATATAGTAATATTTCGGACCCTTTTTGCCAGGCATGACGAATGAATTCTGTATACGTGGAACCGATGCGAGAGTGCCTCGACACCCAATACGACAAGACTAATACACCGTAGATAATGTTGGTTCGTCGTTGCACAGCAGTAGGGCGGCAACGCGCACTGGGGTTTATGATTTTATTACACACAGCGTTAGCCATCTAGCTGCCTAATGCTCCTCTCGTACAACCGTTCGTACCAGCAACCCATCAATTTTGTCAACGAGAATACACCACTTCGCAATAGATTTTGATTTAGGACTCGTGCAGGAACGCAATCGTACGATCGAATTGATTAAAAGACCTTCCAGTTATCGATACGATCATTCAAATTTTGGATTATGGGGGAGAACAGACCGATACCGGTCAATCGACAATACGAATCACTCTGCATCTAATGAATCAGAATATTACATCAAATTTTCATCGAGGTTGTTTTTAACTTTTTTTTGTTTAATTTTTTTAGCAAAATTTCTAGTTATTTTTATTTTAACTCGATTTTTCTTATCAGTGATGAATTGATGCTCTGCCTCTCATCCCCGAGCTGGCAGCGATATTCATAGCGCACTGAGTCTACGAGGACTATTGTAATCTAATTCGAATAAATCAGAACATTACTTAAAATTTTCATCGAAGTTGGTTTTTTCTATTTATTTTTTTAGCGAAATTTGAAGTCACTTTTGTTTGAAGTAATTTTTTTTTTATCAGTGACGAATGGTCGCTGTGTCTTTCATCCCCGAGCTGGCAGCGATATTCATAACTCACTGAGTCTACGAGGGCTATTGTAATATCTCTCTCTTTCTCCCTCCATCTCGAGATCGACGTTACACTCGCCCGACGCTCGTAAACCACTTTACAACTTTGGTGATAAAAAAGGAAAAAGGAAATAAAAGTAAAGAAAAAAGTTTTAACAATATCCACCGACGAGGGTGGATTGTGTGCGTATTGCACAAAGAGGGGTGAGATCAATATCGCGAAGTCGAGGATTGGCCGGGCGACCTGACCAATGGACATGCACCTGTCGCGACGGGGGATGAAATTCGCCGATTCTGCGCCCAATCTCTGACTTCTCCCATTGGCTCGAACGTTCTCCAGGGGGTTGGTTTTGTACCGTTCGCCAACTAGACTCGACGGCGACGATGATGGCCGCTGTTCGCTTGAGCAGAAATAAAAAAATTAAATAAATTCTAATATAACGTCCTCTGAGTGGATAAATAAAATAAATTCACCAATTTTGGGTTCCTCGTAAAGGAAGATTTGTGAAGGGATGTAAAATATGAGAGTTATGTGTAAATTATATTTTTCATCTATATTCTTTGATATTTAGGTAGCCAGTTCGTATGGAGACACTACTGAAGCGAGTCAAATTTTAACTGGATAATTCAAGATTTGATAGAGCAAGACGTAATAAGATTATTTTTTGGTAAAATAAAAATTATCCAAATTCTCCGATGTTCTCGATCAGTTTTTGAAAAATTTTATACGACGCCTTGTTCAATCTTAAATAGTCTCTGCTACTGAATTTGGAAAATTGCTGGTTAAGCAAACTCTTCTTCTATGAGGAAGGCTTAATGATTATTTTTTAAGTCAATTAAAATGTTTGAATTCTTCTAAAAGTTAAAGTTCTCAATCGGTTTTGAGAAAATTGCATACCGCACCGTGTTCAGTCTGAACTTCTATCTGATACGGAATTTCGAAAATTGCGGTTGAAGCAAACTCTTCCTGTATGTGAAAGATTTAGTGATTATTTTTTTGGTAAAATAACAATGTTCAAATTCTCAACAAATTTAAAGTTTATCCTTGTTTTTTGGAAAATTTCATATCACACCTTGTCCAGTCTTAAACAATGTTTGATACCGAATTCGGCAAACCAAACTTTTCCTCTATGAGGAAGCAGAATGAGAAAAAGATAATACGTGTGGATGATTAGAAGGATCGCTCGAGCTGTCGCTGTATAGAGGGGAATTTAGTATCGTTGATAGCCGCAACAAAGTGGATTAGGGGTGAATTCCACCAGAGTTGGCTCGGCTACGGTGCTATTGACTCATGTTAAGTGCTCGATGCTGTTCTGGCTTTGGTGGTCTGTTGTCCCATCTTCCTCGAGCTTTATTTACCAAGGGATGGGACTTAAGCGATGAAGCATCCAAGAGACCGCTGCTGATGTGCTCGAATTCTCGTTTATTCGATCACAATTCAGGTCATCGATGTAACAATGGGTTTTTATCCAAAATTGTTTTCTTAACCCTTTCAAAAATGATACTTCACGCTCACTCGCTTTTTTCCTCTGTATCTTTTAAATCGGTTATTTTTATTAATTTTTTCTGAATTTTTTTCTTTTTTTTTTGGTATCTTTTTAAATTGGCAATCTTTTCTTCCTCTATTCTTCTGTCCCAAGAAGTTTCTAGTGAATTTTTTTACAACTAATGACAAAGTGTTGCGCAATACGCGACACTCAAATTGATTAGAATACAGCATTAAGTAAATTAAGGTTTAATTCAACGCTGTAGCTTTCAAAAGCTCGTTGCGATTAGTTCTCGCTCGCGTAACTCCGGCAGTTGAATTGTGGTCCAGCGAACGAGATCGCAGCGTCCATAAATCTCAATCTTCGCAGCCGTGCGCACTCGCGCATCAGCGGGTCAACGAGTCTTCCTTAATTTACGATCGACGAGAGCTCGTTCAGCGCGGAGAGCCCTCGATCTTCTTTGCTCCCCTACAGCACTGTCGAGAAACAGAAACGCGCCTGTGCGTAAATCGACTATCAAAACTACTCTGGGAGAAACGATTTATACGATTCGACTATGTTTGTTTAAATTCGTACTTATACCCAGTCACAATCTTTATTATCATACGTATCTCGTACATTTTACAATCTCCATAAACTGGCACAAATCCGGAGATTTTATTTCGATAACTTTTTTTATTTTATTTTATTTTATTTTTTTTCAAATTTCATTACCATTGTCTAATATCAATTCCCATTACAATAATCTCTAATATACTATACGTGTACTCTGTTCATTTTCACTGCATGCACCGCGACACACACTTCTAGCGAATCGTTTATAAAAGTAATAAAAAAAAACGAAAACGTACACAATCGACAGTAGAGCGAGAAAATAAAACATTGTACATATAAATCTAACAGCGGAAAAAAAATGTGATAACAATGTTTACACCTTTACAAAATACAAAACGCGTAGAAGACTGTTTCCTCAGGCTGTGCGCTTGCGCGTTGATTATTAGTTTTTCATTATTTAATGAAGGGGACGATGATTCGGGCTGTTATGATAATATAATAAAAAAAGAGTATCGAACTTCATTCAATAATAAGATGTATTCGTATTCATATATCGACGCGACCTGCGAAGAGGAATGTTACGCTAGCGTACCTTCGTGTACGGGATGGGAAGAGAAAAAAAGAAAAAAATTCGTTGTTGTTCAGTGACAAAATAAATAAAAAAAAGTCTCGATAGGGACAATTGAGTAGAAAAATATATGCGATATGAAATTGATGGGCGAGGGGAAAAAGTCAGATTTTTTTTGACAAACAATTTTTAACTACTTCGACTCGCCTCGAGCACTTTATCGATTCGTTAAGTCGATGCGAAAGCGTTGATTCGATCGAAGCTCTCGTATCACCTCCAAATCGTTTATTGACACCGCGATACGGCGATTATTATTGTCGTTCGAGGTACAATCAATAGAATTTCTTGGCTTGGGCTTCTCTGTTGTCCTTGTAGATGTTGTAGCCGAGCAGTACGATCATTTGGATAGCTAGGAACACGAGGAACATCGTTGTTGTCAAGCAGTTTCCGGTTGGACAATCGCCGACCTGGGCGCCCTGACTTCCGGTACCCAGTTTCGCATTCGTTTGAGCAAGGTCGCGTTTTATCGTTTGAATAGCGTCGCGCATCTCGGATACCAGGGCCTGATAATCGTAGCCGATCGGTTGTACCTGTTTTAGGAAAAGAGAGGAATCAGTTTAATTTATTTATGTAACTTCATGGATTCAAATTTTGCGCCAGTCTCGATGTCGGGTAATAACCCAGAGGTGCTTTCCGTTTGGCGTTATAATGATAGTGGCTTCATAATAACGAAACTCAAAACGAAGAGCGCTTTAGTTACAATGACTACGCATGTGTGTTATGCGGCCCGTATCGCTTTCGCTTTCACAACACGCATGCGCAATTATCATACCTAGAGCGCAATTCGTTTTGAGCTTTGTCGTAGTTATACATTGAGATCGCTTTTTGATAACTTAATTCTTTGCGCTACCTGGGAAAATAAAAAATGCAAATATCCATCACTGTAATATTGCAAATATCTCAAATATGTGCAATAATTCATTTTGGTATTTGTATTTGTTTAGTATAAAAAGCCTCAAGCTTATATATATAATACAATATATATATATCATATGAACTCGTTACCCGTGGCAACGGGGCCGGTTATTCGTTGCCCCTGGCAACGAGTCTGTTATTTGTTGCGCGCGCATCGTTACCGTCCCGGCGTGCATCAACTTGTTGAAGAACGTACCTGTGCAGTCGGCGCTCGAACTTGGTTGTTTATAATCGTCTCCGCTTTCGAGTTAACGTCACCGACGAAAGATTTAATCTCACGTGCGGTGTTCAGTATAATATTCTGATTGTTGAGCACAGCGTCGACCTCCTGTCGGCGAATTGTGTCGATGAGCTGCATCGGCTGTCCGCTGGCTTGTCCGGCGACCGTCTGCACTCCTGAAAACGCGAGAAGAAAAACCGTTATTTTCGAACAACTCTAGCGTCGTTTGTTTCGTGTCTTCCCGCGCTGCCAAATAAAAATTGACAAGTGAAACGAGACTTTTATTTAAGAAAAAAACGTGTCTCTCGTGTTTTGTGTGTGTCGTGTTGCCTGATATTGGGATGAGCGAACAACGCGGAGCATCGGATGCAAAGGTCACTCGAGGTCAAGGAGTGTTGAGTGAGTTTTTTTACGCTACTTCCATCTTTAATCTTCAACGATAAACAAAGCGGTCTCTTTTGTCCGCCGACGACCTCGTCGAATTTACGATTCAATTCTCCCAAGTACGTCGAATATACGATTATGTGCGCTGAATATTTGACTAGATCTGCTGAAGATTTTTCTATGTGCGCTTATTAAGAATATGACGCAACTCACGTCGTTTTCACCGAGACCGTTATTTTCGAAAAGTGCGCGTGTCTTTTGTTTCGTGTGTGCCGCGTTGCCGAATTTGTATTAACAAGTAACGCGAAACCTTTATATTTCGGAAAATTTGCGGTTTCTCGTGTTTCGTATGTGTGTGTCGTGTTGCTAAAGTGGGATTGAAGAAGATCGCGGAGCGGAGATGCAAGGATCACGCGGCGGCGAGAAAGGTTAGGTGAGTTTTGTTTACATTACCTCCAACTTGAATCATCGATAAGAGACTCAGCGATCTCTCTTGTCTGCCGACAACCTCGTCCAATTTACGATTCAATTCCCTCAGTACATCGAATATCTGACTCTGTCCGCCGAATATTTGACGCAACTCGCGCTGATTGTCGTTCTCGAACCATTCGTCCATGTCATCTTTGTCGTGCTTCTCGTCGGGATGCTCTCTGAAACGAAGAACACCATTGTATTATTTTTTCAGCGAATTTCGTAAACAGTGACAAAAAATATGTAACCGTTGGGCTAGTTGCAGATTAGATTTACCATGCAGCTTTAGGGTAGGCAACAAAATTTTTGAAATCGTTAACTAATTTTGATGATTTATATATCGTTCCTGAACTGCATGACTTAAAACTATAGTGATTAGAATTGGTTGTTAGAAAGAACGCTACGCACTTTCTGTAATCCTCTTTCTGCTGATCGAGTTTCTTCTGATAATCCTGATATTCCTTCGTAATCTTATTCTCGTCTTCCATGGAGACTTGTCGTCCATCCATCGGCATCTGGCCGGGCGGGTGCAAGGAAGTTGTTAAAAAGTGGAGAACGTCATGGTCATCGGCCAAGCCACCTGTAACATTAATTGATTTGTTTATTTTTATCAACAACGTTTTTGATTCTTAAAACTTTTAAACATTTAAGCCGTCTTATTTTTTTTTTAACTGTATCGTCACATAGTCAGCATGGGTTTTTCAAAAAATATTTAATATTTTCTGAACATGTTCGTAATTCAGTAGGGAGAGCATGCACAGTAAATTCATAGATCTTTACTATATATATATATCTGATATGATCGCAGAGCCAAGGGTCGTTGTTGCATGCGAATGTTATTGATTTCCGTGTAAGCGATAAAATTGCAAAACGAGCAATTTTTTTTAGTAGTCGATTAGCATTGCATGTTCGTATTCATAGATAATAGTGACAAAATTCAGTCATTCAATAAATTTTCAGCACACTCATACAATTACAGAGCCAATGAGTATTTTTTTTTTTTTTTTTCAGTGGAAGATTAAAATTGCATGCAGCAAATTTGTAGTTTAATTCGGTGAAATTCAATAATTTAATAAAAGTTTTGTGAAATTTTAGTGACAAAATTAATCAAAATTTAGTAAATTACTAGTGACAAAATTCAAAGCCATTCAATTAATTTTCGTCTCACTGATACAATTTCAGAACCGGTGATTTTTTAATTCACTAGAATATTAGAATCGCATGCATTAACCTCGTAGTTCAATGCCGTACAATTGGCGGTCACTTAATCGAAATTTACTAAAATTCATACCCGTAGCTGCTGAGACTCCAAAGTATCCGCCTTTCGGCAGGTCGATATTTTCGACCCGGAAACACATCTCGTAATCCTGATCACTGTTCGTCATTCCATTGTGAAACAGTAGCTGTTAAAAAAGAAATCACATCATCAAAATAATCTTCACAAAAAAGAACAAGAATTTTAAGAACTTGAAAAAAAAATATATATATTTCTCATACTAACAGTGAGGGTTTTCTGATAATACTCAATTCTTGCTCTAGTTGCAAAAGGTTTGTTGCGGAAGTCTCTCAAACATCCGGCCAGCAATTGCGTAGTTCCATCACTGAAATTCGAAACGATATATAGAAAAACAAACAAACAAAAAATGCGTTAGTTAAGAAATTCAATAATAACGTAGTGCGGACGAACGATACGTACTTGGTGTGGTCGAAGATTTGCTCTCCATCGTTCAGCACAGCCATTATATACGGGTTGTTGTGTTTGTTGTCATTGTCGAACGAGTCGAAAAATATTCCCAAACCGTTCCACATGTCGGAACTACCGAACACGGTCCCGTTGTACGCGCCCTTCGCAGCCGTGTACCAAAATGCCAAACCGTCCGCGCCGATTCTGCCTCTTCCGGTTACGCGGAAAACGAGATCGACCTCCCACCAGTCGAAATTTACCGGCTGCTTCGTCCATATCGCACCCTTCTGGCTACGCAACGACGGCGCAACCCTCACGTTTTCCGAACTCGCGATTGCATCTATAAATTAATCGTCAAAACAATGTTTCATTACAATTTTTGAGTCATTCCATTATCACTGCTACCATTCATTCGGTCGTACTAATATTCTTCTACGATTTTCATCAACACTCAAAGTCGGGTAAAAAAAAAAAAAGAACGGACTAAACTAAAAATTGCGCGCGAACTTTCGAAATTAAATGATCGTACTGAATGAATTAAAAACCCTAAATTTAGTATATTTCTAAAAATAACGCAAAGATTGTCAATTAAAATCAAAACAAAACAACAATAACAAGCTATTTTACCTCTAGTAACATGTCGAAAGAAATTTCACCAAACGATAGTCGGAAGTCATGTCAGGAACAGCGATAATAGGTGACGTGTAAGTACGCAGAGCATCGCGCTTCCGCGAGTTCGGTAATTTGATTGAATTTATAAAAACACTTTCTAAATTAAAAATCGTGCCGATCGAATGAAAGATCTTAAATTTACTGTATTTCGAATAGTAATTCAAGAATGGCAAAACAAAAAAAAAACAACAATAACAAACTATTTAACCTTTAGTAAGAATAAGATGCAGAAAGAAATTTCATCAAATGAAAGGCGAAAGACATGCCGGGAACAGCGATAACAGGTGACGTGTAAGTACACAGAGCATCATGCAGCCAGGAGTTCGCTAATTTTATTGAATTTATAAATATACAAAAAAAAAATCAATGCAAAAAAAATCTCGAGTCACTTGCGCGAGATAACGAAGGATCGAGGCACTGGCGTTGATTAGTTACAGTCGATTGTAACATTTTTTGCCCGAGTATTGGCGAAACATACGGAAGGCTCTAACACTGCGCTCGCCGCATCATGGGTTAGGATTTCTCGCGGATTAAAAGTTTACTCACTTCCTCCGTATTCCCAGAACGGCACCGTTCCGTCCTTCTGCGCCAGATACGGTGGCTTGAATGAGTACTTGTACTCGAATTTGCGGTGAATCGAGTTGCCATACGCGACAGTTAAAGAGACGAAAATGGTAAATAGCGCGAGCCACCTCACCTCGGCAGCCATCTTCATTTTGCCTCGACTGTCCGGCACGAATGAGCAGCACCGGAGGGAGCACCTTTAGCTCTGCGTCGTCGTTCTCTCGCGCGACACGGCGGAGAGTCCTGACAGCGAAAGCCCGCCGACCCATTGGACGATTCCCCTGTGCGCTCCTCTCTGATTGGTCGCGTCCGCTGACGTGTCGATCGCGTCGCTACGGCCATCTTATTTTTTTCTTTCCCACCACGACTTTCGAAACTCGCCGTCGTCGGCAATTTTTTTACAGTAACTATCGATCAAATTAAATGTTTATTTCATCAATTAAAACAAGCGTGAAGAGCCTCGAGTAGAGAAACGTATTTTGACGAATAAGGACAACCAAATTCGATGGGAAAAAAATCATTTTCCTTCAGAACTTTTCGAGATCTTTTTTCTGCATTTCTTATTATTATAACATAACACATTCGCGGTCACATCCACGTGTCAGTCGACGTCAGCGCTCGATCATCGATCCACTAACCGATAATTATCTGCATGATCTTTTTTTATCGAACTTTTTTTCGTTCTATGTAGCATCAAATCTTCTTGATATGCTAATAATTCGAGATCCTTACATATAGTTTGAGTAGAGAATGAAAGAGAAGGGAAAAAAATTAGGGCGAATCGTCTTTGGGAAAGTGTCGCGCCTTGAGATCTGACTGTGTCGCCATCTGCCGCAAGAATCGTGCAGTATTACGAACTAGTTGTCAAGATGGCGACGCTAATAGACAACTACGAGCAACAATACGCAGTTTTGACGGCTGACATAACAGCGAAAATTAGCAGAATAGCCGGACTCACGGGCGGTGAGTAAAACCAATTTAGAGCCGATAATGTCACGACTTCGCGTGGCTCGATCGTTCTGAAATCGAAATAACAAATTTCTCGGCCACGAAACTCTCGTAGTAGTGACATTTTGCGGCTGCTAACTGTGCGTAAGGTGGCGCCCTCTGGCACAGAACTCCCCATAATCGATAATCTCCGTGACGTCACGAACGCGTCACGCGGTCAATGTTTGCACAGGTGAGAAGCGGGAATTCGTTCAGGATGTCGATCGCCAGCTCGAGGAAGCCCAGGAATTGGTGAGTCCAGTTTTGTTTTGGAAAACAATGTTTTGCATTTTTATTTCTATTATTTATTTATGTTTAAAAAAATTCATTCGATAATTAATTGCACCCTTAAAATCGGTAAATTAATAATTAAAGCACGTTTCTGTAATTTATTTATTGATTTATCGAAAACAAATTAAAGGTAAAAAAAATATATTTTTTTTATCCTAGTCGACCGTCGTAAATGGAGTTGATATTTTTCGTTGTGTTGTAAAGCAGGAAGTTGAATTTTATACGAAGTAGAATTTTGTTGCTTGCTTTTCTTATCTAGATTTAAAAAATAAATATTAATATATATTTACTCGTAAGTAAAATAAATAAATAAATAACAATTTAAAAATTTTGTGTAGCTGGAGCAAATGGAGCTCGAGGTTCGAGGGACGACGGGGACGCAGCGTCGTCGACTCGGCGGTCGCGTCGAGTCTCACAGAGCCGAGCTGAAGAGGCTCGGCTGGGAATTTCAAACAGCAAAAAAGCCAAAGGACGATATAGTGGATCTGGGCGGCGAGGACGCGTGGGAGAGCGGTACGATAACGGAAGACCAGAGAACACAGTTGTTGGACACCTCCGAGAGAATCGACAGAACCGGAAGATCTCTGCAGAACGGTTATCGCATGGTGCTCGAGACCGAAGAAATTGGATCGCAAGTTCTGAAAGATTTGCACGACCAGAGGGAAACTATTCAGAGGAGCCGCGGAAGGGTAATTGATAAAAAAAATATCTTGAAAAAAGAAAACAAAAATTATGATAAAATTTTAGGATATTTAATAACGAAAACTACATTTATTCATAGTTGAGAGAAACCGACGCTGAACTCGGGAGAGGCTCGCGGCTGTTGTCCGGAATGATTTTTCGAGCGCTACAACAGAGGCTCATCCTGGCGATCGTTGCGGTCGTTCTCGTAATCGTCGGTTGTTTCGTTCTATACTACAGCTTTAGATCCAAAGATTAATCAAATTGACTTAGCTACAATTAACAAAACAAATATATATATATATCTATATATATATGAAATATTTTAGCCAAATATGCAATTGTCGAATAACGTTGAGATATTTTTCAACTACGCGCAATTATTTATCTCATTTTTATTGTTCGTTGTAACAAATCGAGGCGTCTCGATATATTGTAACTTGGAGAAAGAAACCAAAATTTGACCCCTTTGAGTGTTGCGATCCTCACCTTCGGGGCATGTCCACATTCCAATTAGCCAATTATATTTTTCAGGGTTTGTGCAAAAGAAAAGTATCCAAAGAGATCGGAAGTTAAATAAACATATTTGAGGCCAGCCTAACAATAACTCGGCTTTATTTAATGTATAATATCGTATATGTATATCAATTACCTTACAATTATAATAGCTTTATTCAGTGTTTTTTCCTTTTCATTTCTTTTTTGCTCTGAGCGACTAATCGTGTATCAAGTGAAAATGATATATATAAGAATAATAATAAAATTATCAATTTACGAAGACAGCGATAGAGGAGAGCTTGTTTCGTGTTTGGTGTTGTGTAAACGGCGGCTGCGGTGACGGCGGTGGATAGAATAGTTGTAGGGTTATATTATTACTATTATTATTCGGACAGAAAAAATTACTAAATTGATTGTGGCCTTTTCCCTTAAAATTTTCATTCTTAATCTGATTAACCTCTATGCCTTTCCGTCAGTCGAGACGCTGATAGAGGTCCTCCAACTGTGGCTTGAAGTACGCTTTGAGCTGAGGCCGTTTTGTCTTCAGGGTCGGTGTGAGAAGGCCGTTTTGTACGGAGAATGGGTCGGGATGGAGATAAATATCCTTAACCTTGTACAGAAAAAAAATGTATAAAATTACGTGCTCAGTACGTTTAACCAACTTTCAAGGTCACCATAAAGTGGGTTAGCACTGTGACGGATATCCACCAGTGTGTAACCCCGCTTTTTACGACCATAAAACCCCAATATTGGGCTTAACCCACTTGTCATGACTTAAGGTAATCCTTTCCTTGTCTGACGCCACATAAGGTCGCGAGAAAAATTTGAAAAAATTCATACGTATTCAGAAAAGTGAACGAAGTACTCTCATAAAAAAAAGTTACATTTCCAGGAGATTTGTTGAACAATTTTTGTCACCAAATTCTTAATGATAGCTTGGAATTAATATTTTCAGCACCTTTAATATGCTTAGTAATTTTCACATATTTATACTATCAAGAAGTGTTTGCAATGCCCTCTCATTTCCTTGAAACTTATGCGAACTGAACAACCATTCGCAAGGACTGCCTTAATCCTCGTCTCGCCCGATCAACTCACCTGTTCGAACGATTTCAGACCAGCCTCCTTTCCCCACGAGATCATGTCGTCGTGTATGAGTCTCTTGACTTCCGGATTGGCGCAAAGTACGCTCAACGTTCCCGGAATCTTGTTCTCGAGCGCCCAACACTTGACGACGTCGACGTCCGGAACGACGATCGCGACGACGCAAGACTTCAGCGATTCACCGTGCACGAATACCTGGTGAACGTACTGACTTCTTATGTATATGTTCTCGATCTTCTCCGGCACTATGTACTCTCCCTGCGATAGCTTGAAGATATGTTTCTTTCGGTCGATGATCTTTAAGCAGCCGTTCTGGAAAGCAGAGAGAAAAAAAAATTTATATGAAATTTAATACTTTTCGGTGTTACGAAAATTTTCGATGATTCTTACCGGAAGCCACATTCCTATGTCACCGGTGTGGTGCCATCCCTGCTCGTCCACCACCTCCGCCGTTTTCTCTGGATTTCTGTAGTATCCGACGAAGACGTTCGTGCCCTTGACGCACACTTCGCCTTGATTGCTTATCGCGTAGTACTCCATTTCCGGTACGTCCACCAATTTCACGCAGCAACAGGCCACGGGTGGTCCTACGTGTTCCGGTACATGATCTCCCTGCGAATAGTGATTAAAAAGTTATCTTCAATCAGCTCGAGCTGTGGCACGTGAAAAACCGGCAAAAGTTTTGGAAAAAAACTTGGTCAAGGTTTGGAATCAAGGAAAAGTCAGAGAATTTGACAATTCCTCAGCGAAAAGGTAAATTGTCGTCGAACCTTCTGTGAGTAAATAAAAAATACATAAAAGGAGGCTTTGAAATAAAAAGCATTTAAACATTAATACAATAATTAAGCATTTTCATTTGCATGATAATTTTTGTTTATAAAAATAAAAAAAATTAATTTATTTTAATTTCTAATTACATTTTTTAAAAATTCTATTTAAAAAAAAAAAATGATGCAAATGAAAATGCTTAATAAGTCATTAGAAGTTTGGTCAGAGAAAATTAAGGGATTTTTTTTCCGAGGCTACCGTGTCACAAAATGACGTAAAAAAAATCTGAAACATTTACAGTCGATCCTTAAAGAGTTCTGTTAGGTCCAAAATAAAATACTTCTTTCCCGACCCGTAAAAAAAATGTATTACAGATATTCGTGTCGTTATCGGGCTCTAAAAAAAGTCAACGCGTTTTCCTCGAGAAAAAAAAACTGCCGAAGCGAAAACATCAATTATTAATTTCGACAAGCCACCCATCTGCTTTACGATAACAACGTCAACGTCTCTCCCTTCTAAACTTAGAGGTCCCACGTGTATATCAGTCGACACTTAGCCGACGAACCCTTCGTCGCGTCAGTTCACGTTAATTCATTAATTGCCAAACAAACTGCTGACGACCGTTCGTCGATACTACATGTTTATTGGCTGCGCTAACATTTGTTTCGATCTTACGAAACGCTCTGTCGATGTTGCACGACTCTTTATTGTTCAGGGGCTGAGTCGCTACGCGTACACAATCTATTTTCAGAGCGTTTGTTGACCGCCGCGACCAACTCAAATCTCCGCACCTTCGAGTCGTCTCGATATATATATATATATATATATATATATATATATACATATATAATATAGCTATATAGATACGAAATCTTGTGAGAGATAAATTCGTCATACCGGACTTCGATTTATAGCTTTCGTATGCGCGTATAAATATTTTCCGAGCATCAAACCATTAACTCTATCTGAATCTATAGATATAACACAGTAAAACGTAAAACGTATTTTGGGGCTTTCCGTACTTTGCGTTACAGTCGATAAACTAATGATTTTAGTGGTCGGGCTTGGTTGCCTTTCCACGTTTTTATTTCACCTAAAATCTCCCCTTATCACCAATAGCTCAGATTCAGTTCAGTCTATTCTGTCCCAGTTTCAGTTTCGCTCTCTGATTAAGCTACAAGGGAGTGGAAAATACATTTTAGGGTCTCCCACACCCCGGCACGTGATAACGATTTATTGCGCACGGATGAAAGCTAAACAAATATTTACGACGAAGAATCGCAAAGCATTCTCGAAATTGACGTCCCAGAATAGCGACTTCCGTGACTCTGATTTGAGTGGTTGGGTTTGGTTGCTTTTTCACATTTTTATTTCTCCTTAATTACAGACAATCGGGATGCATCGATGGGGCAAAATGGAACGTGCTAAAATGATTGGAAAATTGCGTTTTTAAAACGTCTATAAAAACGCAATTTTCCACTAATTTTAGGACGTCTCATTTTGCGCCATCGATGCATCTCGATTGTCTGTCCCGTTTTGTCCCGCGCTGTCCTACATTTCGCTACCGTTTAACCCCGCTCTGTCCTACACCGCGTGATGACTATTTATTGCATACAGATGAAGGCGATACAAATATTTACGACGAGAAATGCAAACACACTCCCGACATTAACGTCCCAGAATAGCGACATTCCGTGACTCTAATTTTGGTGAGCTGGTTTTTCCGTAAATACGCCTATTTACTGTTTGCAGTCGCTTGTAAATGGCTCTTAGCTGGTCAATACATTGAGGTATGTTCGTTCACTGGAAAATCCACTGATAACCAGAATCGTTGAAGAGCGGGGAAAAACCCCGAAGCACGAGAGCTGCTTCGTGGATTTCATTTAGGGTAAAAAGTGGGATCCGTGAGGTGGTCCAGCGATTCCAGAACTCGGTTCTTTGGTACTAAATTCTTAGAATCAATCCTCTGAACAAATCCAGTACCAATCAATCCTCTGAACAAATCCAGTACCAATCAATCCTCTGAACAAATCCAGTACCAATTAATCCTCTGAACAAATCCAGTACCAATCAATCCTCTGAACAAATCCAGTACCAACCAATCCTCTGAACAAATCCAGTACCAATCAATCCTCTGAACAAA